>OY740810.1:10289608-10505750 GCA_963514005.1 Raja brachyura
TTTCTTAAATCCATCCCAAGTGTACTTGCTGTACTGAAGTTCAAGGTTGCTTTCTTCATTAACTAACACGAGTGAAGATTTGTCAATATATCTAATTCAAATATGACATATATTCCAAACTTCCCAAGTCTATGATTTTTTTTCCTTTCTAAATACAGAAAATGCTCTCAGAATCTTAAGCAAAACACAAAGTTCTGGAGTAACTCAGCAGGTCAGGCAGTGTCTGTGGAGGGACTGAATAAGTGACATTTCAGGTCGGATTCTTCTTTAGACTGATTGGGGGTAGGGAGGAGAAACCTGGAAGAGAGGTGGTGGTCGGGACAAGATCCCAACCCGAAATGTCGCCCGTCTATTCCCACCGCAGATACTGCCTGACCTGCTGAGTTACTCCAGCACTTTATGTTTTGCTTAAGATTCCAGCACTTAAGATTCCATGCATCCCAACTTACAGAATATTGTTCAATTTCCCAGAACTGACGTCTGAAACATGAGTTAATGATTCCGTTTTAAAAGTAAATTGCCATTAAGCAAATACACACTTACCAATAATCCAGATTATAGTTTGAGGGGAAAATGCAGTTTTTCCCCAAAAAAGTGAAAATATTTTACATCTCACGCTTTAACCATTGCATATAGTTGACAAAGAAAGACTTCATGGTGCAGGGTGGCACGGTATCGGTAGAGCTTCTGCCTTACAATGCCAGAGACCCAGGTTCGATCCTGACTACGGGTGCTTGTCTGTACGGAATTTGTATGTCCTCCTGCGTGGGTTTTCTCCGAGATCTTCGGTTTCCTCCCACACTCCAAAGACATACAGATTTGTAGGTTAATAGGCTTGGTATAAATGTAAAATTGTTCCTAGGATTGTGTTAATGTGCGGGGATCGCTGTTCTCGGTGGGCCGAAGGGCCTCTTTCCACAAGGTATCTCCGAACTAAACCAAACTAATTCTGGTTTATCTTTCATTGACTGTGAAATAACCACAGGTTTTAACAGGGGAACTGGTAGACACGCAGAACAAACTGTATTATCAATTTGGCACCAGCTTCTTCATGATGTTGACCACAGTGCGAACTGCTAAGTGGGTGCTTATAATGGAGAAAGACTGAGCTTGTTGGTTAATCCAAATGATCGCCTTTCTATTAGGGGAAAATAATAAATGGACTAATATGAAAACATTTATAATTTCCTAGCTATTTCTTGTGAGGTTTTTTTTACAATGCATTCCTTGTAAAGGAATGGATCATAATTTGTTTCAAAACACAAAGTGCTTTCTTATATTTTCTGTCTTCTATTTTTCTCTTTCTTTTCCTTTGGTTTTCTTTTTTATTCGTTCTTGTGTTTTACGCTTCTACGGGTTCTTCCTGATCACTCTCTCAAGCACTTACTATCTTATCTAACTTTCTCTATTCTTCTTCTTCTTAAAGTTTAAAATAAGAAGTGGTACAGGAAATGTACCATGTTATTTTGGCTTATATTATTGTAATCTACATTACTCCTAATAAATAAAATTTAAAAAAAAAAAAAACACAAAGTGCTGGAGTAACTCAGCAGGTCAGTCAGCATCTATAGAGGGAATGGATTGGTAATGTTTCACGATGGGAGCACTTTTTTTTTGCAGTTTGTCCATTTCCCTCCACAGATGCTGCCTGACCCATTCAGTCACTCCAGCTCTTATCCATGTACCTGTCCAAATGTTGTGTACATTTTGTTATAGTACCTGCGTCCTCTGGCAGTCTGTTCCAAATACCCACCGCACTCTGTATGAAAACGTTTAGTTTAGTTCAGTTTTGTTCAGTTTAGTTTAGTCTATTGCCACGTGTACCGAGGTACAGTGAAAAGCTTTTGTTGCGTGCTGACCAGCCAGCGGAAATCCAATGCATGATTACAACCGAGCCGTCCGCAAGTGTGAATAACGTTTAGTGCAAGGTAAAGTCCAATAAAGTCCGATCAAAGATAGTCCCAGGGCAAGGTAAGACATACTGCCGCTGGAGTAGAGATTGGAAAGATTGGCGCGATTGTGACGCGTCATTGCAGATACATTTGTGTGACCAGCACACAAAGACTCGCCTGGCTTCTTCGTATTAAATCTTTCCCCTCTCGCCGTACAATTTGTCGTTCACTTTTCTTCGCTTGCAGATAGAAAATAATTAAGAGATCAACAGTATGCTCAGCGGCAACCATTAGTGCGTTGTGAACATTTTATTTAAATATGCTGAGCCCATCTTCCTAAGTGCACTTACCCACAATGTCATTACGTTACAGCTGCCAATGCTTAATGGATGGAAGTGTCTTATAATGGTGTTTCTAACTGGAATTGTGGTTCAGAATGAATAAATTTCAACAGTGGAAACAGTGTTGCGGTCAGAAAATTACCACCGTTAAACAATTTCATTACAGCAGTCTAACCGTACAAAATAATATCACTTCTATATATTAAGCACACAGGTGCTAATGTCACTTAATCACTTGGAAAATAACAAAAGCACTTCAGATAATTGTAGAAATGTATTTCTTTTGAGAAACGAGGTTTAAAAGTGAAATACTTAGAATATAGGAAAGTACAGCACAAGAACCGGCCCTTCGGCCCATAACGTCTGTGCCAGAACATAATAGCAAGATTACAAGGTCATAAGGAATAGTAGAATTAGGCCATTCGGCCCATCAAGTCTACTCTGCCATTCAAGCATGGCTGATCTATCTCTCCCTCCTAACCCTATTCTCCTGCCTTCTCCCTCTGACACCTGTACTAATCAAGAATCTATTTTTCTCTACCCTAAAAATATCCACTGACTTAGCCTCTACAGCCTTCTGTTGCAGAATTCAACAGATTCATCACCCTCTGACTAAATATATTTCTCCTCATCTCCTTCCCAAAAGAACGTCCTTTAATTCTGAGGCTATGACCTCTAGTTCTAGACTCTCCCACTAATGGAAACATCCTCTCCACATCCACTCTATCGAAGATAAACTAAACTCCTCCGCCTATACATATTCCATATCTCTTCGTTCTCTGCACATCCATGTGCCTATGTAAAAGCCTCTTAAACCTTCTCTGTAATTATTTTTCCTGCGATTTACAAATGTGTACACTGAAAGTTAATTGAATATAAAATGATGAAGAGATCCCACGTGTTATAAAATATCTTCTTTCCTGCTTCTCATGAAAACTTTCTTTTGCTAAATAGTAATTGAAATTCTATTGATAAATCTCATTGTTAAAATGGAAGCCTATGAACGTTTTAAATCTGTTGGGAATATACAGAATAACCATAACATATTCAAATTGAAATATCCAATTGCAATATTCAGATTACAATTGATCTGAAGAAAATTGTTAAACACAGTGAGGAAAAGCTTTGAAATTGACTCATTTAAAAACTATTTTTATTAGTAAAATCTCCCCATGTGACTTTATCTTAAAAAGTGGGAGAAATATATATTTTAAAATTCTCAAAGAGTCATAGTCACAGTCATAGAGTGAGGAAGGTCTTTCAGCATAACTTGCCCACGTCGACCACCATGCCCCATCTACACTAGTCCCACCTGCCTGCGTTTGGCCCATATCCCTCTACAGCTATCCTATCTATGTACCTGTACAAATGTTTCTTAAATGTTTCTCAGGTGTTAATACTGTATAGTCTTCAGTTACTTTCTCATGGAAGCAAATTAATTTTAGTCAGTTAATAAATCTCCAAGCTATTAATTTAATTTCACTGCCGTTAAGATTATTGCAACAATCCACATTAAAATATCACGTAACATACATTAAACTGATGTTATTGAAGACTATTCCATTTGTTATACCTTAAATTTCACTTTACTTGAGAGCACGACTGGAGTTATGTATTTCTCAACGATTTAATGAGGTTTCTTTAGACTTCTATAACTTACATGGCTTGTTCCACACCAGTCATTCCTTCTTCTCCCCGCTTCCATCCGTTTAAAGTACAGAAGCTTGAGAGCACGCACCACCAGACTCAGGAACAGCTTCTTTCCCTCTGTTATCAGGCTTCTGAATGGTCCTTCTATAATAGAGTACTCTTCGATTTGCCTCTCTATCTTTGCAGACATTGGACGTTGTCTCTGGGACTGATGCACTACAATGCTGAGAACTATATTCTGCACTCTGTATCTTCCCCTTTGCTCTGTCTATTGTAATTGAATATGAACTGATTGTATCAGCGATCTGGAGGTGGTCAGTAGCACTAAGTTCCTGGGGGTGCAGATCACTAACAGTCTGACCTGGTCAAATAACATCTCATCAACAGTTAAGAGAGCGCAGCAGCGGTTGCACTTTCTGCGCCGGATGAGAAGAACTCACCTCCCCCATCCCATCCTCACCACTTTCTACAGCGGCACCATAGAGAGTAATGTGAAAAATATACATCTTCTAGATGAGCTGGTATGCATCCTCAGTGATGTGACCTGGGGTCATCGGGTGTTTCGGGTCTCACAACATCAGACACCCTCGCCCAGGCGACCCAGCCGGGGTTGATCAGGCCCCGACTTGCATCCCAGCAGCAACCGCCCACGGATCAGCCATCTTAATAACTACTCTGCAGGGGTTGGGAGACTCTAGTGTGTGGAGGTACTGGGCTCTGTGGGGTGACTCCCGGCCGGGCTCCTCCTGCGTCTCACCAGGTTCAAGGCCTGTGCGCTGCACCTCTTTCTCCTTCTCCAAGCATTTCATTCTTGCCAGATGGATGTTTAGGCCACGATGGTTCATTAGGCCTTTCCGTAGCTTTGTTAGGTGTCTTTCTCATGAAAGACACAGACTGGGATGCTAACCCAGCCTTTCCCGGGTGCTGTCTTTCCGTGCCGTCAACTGTCTCTCCAGTAGTCACCAAATTATTCTTGGTTGTCTCCCAGTCTATTCCTAGGTGCCACTGGCAGAGCCAGCCTTCAATGTGAAAAATATACATCTTCTAGATGAGCTGGGACGCATCCTCAGTGATGTGACCTGGGGTCATTTTGACCAGCTGTATCTCTGTCTGGTTTGGGGACTGTAAAGCCTCCAACTGGAAGTCCGTGCAGAGAGTGGTGAGGACAGCGGAAAAAATCATTGGGACCTCTCTCCCCTCAACCGGGGTAATTGCGTCCAAACGTTGCGTGTCTAAGGCCAGCAGTATTATAAAAGACCCCACACATCTCCATCACGGACTGTTCACTCTGCTGCCCTCGGGCAAAAGATATTGTAGCATAAGGAGCAGAACATCAAGGTTCTGCAACAGCTTCTTCCCACGAGCCACCGGACTCCTGAATGCCATGTAATGGGCTGCCACCATTGTCTATTTATCCTTTTATCCTTTTTATCCATTTTATCCATGTTTATCCTTCTGTTAATTATCGTGTTGCACAGGGAGCCAAATGCAACGGAATTTCGTTTGGAATTGCATATATCGATGTATTTCTAAATGACAATAAAGTTTGTTTGACTTGACTTGACTTTTGACTTGTATGCATGTATGGTATATCTGATCTGTTGGGATAGCATTCAAAAGAATGCTTTTGACTGCACCTCGGTACATGTGACAATAATAAAATTTAGACCTAAACTTAGACCTAAAATCTTTACACACAGAGGGTTGTGCGTATATGGAACAAGCTGCCAGAGGAGGTAGTTGAGCCAGGTACAATAAAAAAATATTTGGATAGGTACATGGATAAGGAAGCATTGGAAGAATACTGTTCAGGTACATACAATGGGTCTGGCTTAGATGTGGCAATGTGGTCGGCATGGACGAGTTGAGGTGAAGGGCCTGTTCTCACAACACACTAAACAGGAATACAATAAATGAGCAGTTATACTGGGTAACAAGTCTTTAGTGGTGCAAGCAGAAGAAAGTAAAGTAAAAGTAAAGTATCCTTTATTGTCATTCAGGCCTCTCGGTCTGAACGGAATTCCGTTACCTGTGGTGCAACATTACACAAAGTACATAGTCGTTCCATGCAGATGTGGTTAGAGTTGTGCAGGGTGATTCAAGAACCATCACAGCTGAAAATAAGTGCAGGGTAGGAGAATCAAGAACTAGAGGGTCTATTTTGAAGGTGGGAGTGGTTGATGGGAGGAAACTGTTCTTGAAACTAGGGGGGAATGGGTGCATTCTTCCAAATGGTAGCAACAAGTGCATGGTGTGGGCCTTTGATGATATTAGCTGCCATCCTGTAAATCCCTTCGACGGTGGGGGAGGACAATACCTGTGATGGACTGGGCAATGTCCATCACTTACAGCAGCGACTATTATAGTAACAGTTACAAGTCAGGGAGCAACTGTAGTAGGGAAAAGGGAAAGTTAATTTTTCACAGTCATTACTTTTCATCACCACGTGTGTTTTGATAAAGCAATATTCACTTAATGCAACTTCGTTATTGACAGCCTAGATGTTATGTGCAAGCTCCAGGTCATAAGTAAGATTCCAACAGGTGCTATAGACAATAGACAATAGACAATTGGTGCAGGACTAGGCCATTTGGCCCTTCGACCCAGCACCACCATTCAATGTGATCATGGCTGATCATCCCCAATCAGTAACCCGTTCCTGCCTTCTCCCCATATCCACTGACTCCACTATCTTTAAGAGCTCTATTTAGCTCTCTCTTGAAAGCATCCAGAGGACCTGCCTCCACCACCCTCTGAGGCAAAGAATTCCACAGACTCGCCACTCTCTGTGAGAAAAAGTGTTTTCTCGTCTCCGTTCTAAATGGCCTACTCCTTATTCTCAAACTGTGGCCCCTGATTCTGGACTCCCCCAACATCGGGAACATGTTTCCTGCCTCTAGTATGTCCAAGCCCTTAACAATCTTATATGTTTCAATGAGATCCCCTCTCATCCTTCTAAACTCCAGAGTGTACAAGCCCAGCTGCTCCATTCTCCCAGCATATGACAGTCCCGCCATCCCGGGAATTAACCTTGTAAACCTACGCTGCACTCCCTCAATAGCAGGAATGTCCTTCCTCAAATTAGGGGACCAAAACTGCACACAATACTCCTAGTGGTCTCACTAGGGCTCTGTACAACTGCAGAAGGACCTCTTTGCTCCTATATTGGATTCCTCTTGTTATAAATGCCGATATGCCATTCGCTTTTTCACTGCCTGCTGTACCTGCATGCTTACTTTCATAGACTGATATATAAGGACCTCCAGATCCCGTTGTACTTCCCCTTTTCCCAACTTGACGCCATTTAGATAGTAATCTGCCTTCCTGTTTTTGCTACCAAAGTGGATAACCTCACATTTATCCGCATTAAACTTCATCTGCCATGCATCTGCCCACTCCCACAACCTGTCCAAGTCACCCTGCATTCTCGTAGCATCCTCCTCGCAGTTCACACTGCCACCCAGCTTTGTGTCATCTGCAAATTTGTTAATGTTACTTTGAATCCCTTCATCCAAATCATTGATGTATATTGGGGTGGAAGATTGCAACCTTCACGTGGTCCGCCTTCTTTCGACTAATGCAATCCACTCGACGTGCACAAACGGAAGATCAAATAGAACAAGTTGTCCTACAACTTTAGGCTGTTCACGCCACACGAACTAAGAATTGATGTATATTATAAATAGTTGCAGTCCCAGCACCGAGCCTTGCGGTACCCCACTGGTCACTGCCTGCCATTCTGAAAGGGACCTGTTAATTCCTACTCTTTGTTTCCTGTCAGCCAACCACTTCTCTATCAATGTCAGCACTCTACCCCCAATACCATGTGCCCTAATTTTGCCCACTAATCTCCTATGTGGGACCTTATCAAATGCTTTCTGAAAGTCCAGGTACACTACACCCACTGGCTATCCCTTATCCATTTTCCTAGTTACATCTTCAAAAAATTACACAAGATTAGTCAAGCATGATTTCCTCTTTGTAAATCCATGCTGACTTGGACCGATCCTGTTACTGCTATCCAAATGTGCGGCTATCTCATCTTTTATAATTGACTCCAGCATCTTCCCCACCACCGATGTCAAGCTAACTGGTCTATAATTCCACGTTTTCTCTCTCCCGTCTTTCTTAAAAAGTGGGATAACATTAGCTACCCTCCAATCCACAGGAACTGATCCTGAGTCTATAGAACATTGGAAAATTATCACCAATGCATCCACGGTTTCGAGAGCCACTTCCTGGGATACAGACCATCAGGCCCTGGGGATTTATCAGCCTTCAGTCCCATCAGTCTATCCAATTCCCACCATTTCCTGCCTAATGTGGATTTCCTATAATAACATTTAAAATACATTTGGCCAGGTATATGGATGGGAAGACTTAGAAGGACTTAGAAAACAATTTTACATTTCAAACAGAAATTAATCAAAGACACTTTCTACAAATGCAACGTCCAAAAAATATTCAATCTTGGGTGGCACGGTGGCGCAGCGGTAGAGTTTGGGACCCGAGTTTGATCCTGACTAGTGTGCTGTCTGCATAGATTTCGTACATTCTCCCCGTGACTTGTGTGGGTTTCCTCCGGGACCACCGGTTTCCTCCTGCACTCCAAAGATGTACAGCTATGTAGGTTAATTGGCTTGATATAATTGTAAATTGTCCCTAGTGTGTAGGATAGTGTTAGTATAAGGGGATCGCTGGTCGGCGCAAACTCAGTGGGCTGAAGGGCCTGGTTCCGCCCTGTATCTCTAAACTAACTAAACTAAACTAAACTAAACTAGACTAAACAGTAAAGTGCAGTTGGTTTGGTGTATGATGAAAGCAATGGGTTTTACACTGCAAACTAGAACAGTGCAGCACAGTAATGGGTCCTTCACCCCACAATGCACTCCAGGATGATGTTTAGATTCTGACATCTTTCCTAGCTTAGATTTATTTCCAAAATATTGCTATTTTAATTCCTTACTCACGAACTCAGCAGCTAATTTCTATGTAAACTAATGATATAACTTAGTATTGGATTTAGGTTTAGTTTGCTTTCGAGATGCAGCGTGGAAACAGGCCCTTCGATCCATTGAGTGTGCACTGACAAACAATCACACAACACTAGTTCTATCCTACGCATTAGGGGGCAATTTACAGAAGGCACCTATCCAACAAACATCTATCCAACACACCTTTGGAATGCGGGAGGAGACCAGAGAAAACCCATACGGTCACAGGAAGTAGGGTAAACCTCATACAGACAGCACCTGGACATCCTGGGCCGCTGGTGCTGTAAGGCAGCAACTCTACCGCTGTGCCACTATGCTTCCCTAAAGCCATGGTATTAGTTATTAGGGTGGCTGAAGTGAATTTCTTTAGATGTATATTTTTAGGAATACTGGATGCTTTGTAAAAATTGTTGACAGTGCCTTTATCTCTGATTTTCATGGGCCAATCTCACTATCTTTGCAAACCTCAAATACTCACTTGTGTTTGACTCGAGATAGGTTTGAAGGGATATGGACCAAATGCCAGATGGGCCTAATGTAGATAGGACATGTTGGTCGGTGTGAGCAAGTTGGGCCGAAGGGACTGTTTCCACACTGTATGACTCTAAGACTCAATCCCAGCATCTGCAGTTCTCATGTATCTTAGGCTGTGATACATCCTTATAATAGACACAAAATGCTGGAGTAACTCAGTGGGTCAGGCAGCATCTCAGGAGAAAAGGAAGAGGTGATGCTTCGGGTCAAGACCCTTTTTCAGACTGAGTGTCAGGGGAGAGGGAAACTAGAGGCATGAAATTATAAAGCACAAATGAATGAAAGATATGAATAGAACAAATCAAAGCCAGCTATGATGTCTGAAAAAGTGTCTCCACTCAAAGTGTCATCCATTCCTTCTCTCTAGAGATGCTGCCTGTCCGGCTGAGTTACTCCAGCATTTTGTGTCATTCTTTTGACGATCAAGTAAAGGTGGATCCCACTAAAAGAGATTTCTCCTAATAGGCAAAGTAGACCAATTCTCAAAGACTTGGTCTCCTTTTATCAACTTTTTGCAAGCATATGGTGCAACATAACATAACCTCAGAAATTAAATGGTTTAGAACCGGGTGACGGATGGGCAAAAATACGAAATAGGTAGATCTCTCCTAATCTCTCTTTTCTTTACTTTCTCCGTCTATTTCAATCTTTTCAGCTTCTCTTCTACGTCCTTTATTTCTTTTGTTATCTGTTTCTACTCGCTTGTCTATCTATTCCCACACTCTTTATTTATTTTTTCTTCCACTGTTCTTTTATTATTAAATCAAAAGTATGAAGTTGTACAAGAATGGAAATATGTATGTATGTATTAGGTACTTAAGTACCACAATATTGTACTTACTTCTAACAAAAATAAAAATTAAAAAAAAACAAAAAAGAAGAAAAGAGGGAAAAAAAAAAAAAAGTAAAGGTGGGTCCCACTATGTGGTCCATTATGTGGCTCTGGGGGGGGGGGGGAAGTTGATGGTAGCCAGCATCTGAGGTTTCTTCCTTACCCACCCTGATAAGATGCAGGATAAATCAGTGGCAGGATGAACATCTATGGCCAATTATTATTTGCAACTTCTCACCCCCCCCCCCCCCCCATCACACCTCAAGTGTTGCAAGGGGATAGGACATTGAAAATAGGTGTAGGAGTAGGCCATTCGGCCCTTCGAGCCTGCACCACCATTCAATATGATCATGGCTGATCATCCAACTCAGTATCCTGTACCTGCCTTCTCTCCATACCCCCTGATCCCTTTAGCCACAAGGGCCACATCTGACTCCCTCTTAAATATAGTCAATGAACTGGCCTCAACTACCTTCTGTTGCAGAGAATTCCAGAGACTCACCACTCTCTGTGTGAAAAATGTTTTCCTCATCTCGGTCCTAAAGGAATTCCCCCTTATCCTTAGACTGTGACCCCCTTGTTCTGGACCTCATGGCTGATCATGTAGTCATGCCTTTTATATTCTGTGGTGCTGAAGCAAAGTAAGAATTTAATTGTCCTGTCTGGGACACATGACAATAAACTCTCTTGAATCTTGAGAGAAGAGGGGGGGGGGGGGGGGGGAACGACTTTCCCTTGGAAACTTAGCCGGAAATTAAAACTGGGCTGGCTGGTTGCATGAGAAGATCTGACGTCAGGGAACCGCCTACTTATTTTATTAAATGTCATTTTGCTTGCAACTGAGCTCAGGCTGTGGGGACGTGATGGCTCCTGGATTTGCAAGGGTCCTCTGCATTGCCAAGTACTTCTTCCACCTAATCCCCTCCTCACCAACTTTCCTGTGCCTGCTGCTACTGCAGCGCCTCAACCGAACTTGACACTCCCGGCCTGAACGACGGGCGCCGCAGCCAATGGCCCCCGAGTGGTGGGCGGGACGTCGGGCGCCGCGGCCAATGGCGGTGCGACCAGCAAGTTCGGTGGAGCCCTTCCCTCTACCCCCCCCACACACACACACTTTTGCCGGCGGGCGCATGCGCGAAGGAGTTGCCCTGGTGCTGGATTGGAAATAGGGCTTAAAGAAGAAAAAATCCCCAGCTGCAAAAATAAACAAAAAAAAGCCCAGCAAGAGAGGAAAATGAGGGGAGAGCCTCCTGCAAACCTGACCTAGGGGAGAAGGTACTGTGTGTGTTCCTCACCTCTGAGCAGAGGGGGAAGGAGAGGCTGCTTTAGCTCTGTATTTCTGGTCTGTCTGTGTGTGTTTTTGCTACTGAGAAGCACTTAGGGTTAGGCTCGGCTGTGTATGGCTAGGCCTACACCACTCCAACGTCTTTAAATGAACTAAATCCTCTCCCTCCTGCCTCCTCTGTCGTCCCCTCCTATCTTCAGAAGCTTTTGGCTTTCTGCTTTTTCGTTTTGCTTGGGTTTTTTTCCCTGTTGCTACACCTTGGCACGAATTGCTGCTTGTAACACCCTCCAATACCCCACCAGAAGGGACTTTTTCTCGCCCCCCCACCCTGTGTGTGTGTTTCGATTCTAAACTATTTTTTTAGTGGGATCTATTAAAGATCTCAATGATTCGGTAGTATCAACTAGGAGGGAATGTACTAATCCGATTGCACCAGCTTTGACTGCGTTATTCCAGAGGTGGACTGTGTTTACAAGTTCTGTGATGGTGGAGGTGTAAACTTAGTACAAAACCACCAGATGAATGAATTAGCTGTTGAACTATGGAGACAAATGTTTGGTAAATGTGATAGTGTTGCTTTCAAGAAAAAAAAATAGTATTGCATTTTACATGATGGTCATTTGTGTGAAGTGAGTGAGTGGATGATGTGGCCCTAACAGCACACATACAGAAGGTCGAGTTATGGCAATGTGGCCACTGGATAGGATGCTCAACATTCTAGGACCTCGCATAATACCTGAACGTTTGCATTTACTTCATTTTGTATTTTCTTCCCGTTCCCTCTTTCCTTCCTTCTCCCACCATCTTTCCTTCCAAGCAGAAGTCAAATGCTATGCATGTAGAAGTAATGGAAATATTAGCTTACTAAATCCTTTGGGTAATTTCATGTTTAAATGATTTTGGCCAACGTCTTTCATATAAATAGCACTTTAAATGAATGTATACAGTACTTTGTTGCTATTCCAGGCAACGTTGGAAGGAAATGTGAATCCTATTAAATTCTGTGGATATTTTTAAGGCAGAGATAGACAATTTCTTGATTAGAAATGGTGTTAAGGGTTGTCGGGGGAAGGCAGGAAAATGAGATTAGGAGACGGAGATCAGCCATGATTGAATGGTGAAGTAGACTTCATAGGCTGAATGGTCTAATTCTACTCCTAGAACTTGTGACATTTGTTGTATAATAGGACTGTCACAATAGGTAGGAAAGAACTGCAGATGCTGGTTTCAATATAGGTAGACACAAAATGCTGGAGTCACTCAGCGGGACAGTCAGCATCTCTGGAGAGAAGGAATGGGTGACGTTTCGGATCGAGACCCTTCTTCAGACGGTAGATAGACAGATTAAAGCTGAGTATATGTTTATTGGGTGGCATTACAGTTTTGCAAATTTATTTGGTTCCTGTGATTACTTTTCAACTTGAGGGGAAGGACCATGTATGGAAAGTTTCATGTGGCACAAATATTATACGAAATATTTAAGAGAAAATTGTCATTTTAAAAAAAATGCGTGCAAGGTAGGAAATTGTGTACAAGGTAGCAATTATTGAAAGAGATCTGGCTGGGTTAGGGTTTGGATACTATCCAGGTGTGTTCAGTGATATGCAAGGGGACATTTTTCAATGAAAACAAACAGTAACAAACAAGTTACCAATTGCACTGAGATTTTTTTGGAACCTAATTTGAATTATACGATACAATAAACTTTATTCATCCCCGGAGGGAAATTGGTTGAAAGCTGTTGAAATAACGCTAATGATTTTTTTTAAAAACCGATACATATCGTTGGAAGATATAATGCTACAAATTTTCTCATGCTATGCATGTTAGGAGAAATACTCGATACTTATGTATCTTTTAATTAAAATGAAATGGGAAGAATGCAGGGGAAGCAAAATATTACGATATTTAACCTGGGGAAATATACTTCAGTTTTTTCCCTGTAAATACTGTCATATTGCATATGGTTTTTTCAAACAGTAATTGATGAATTTGAGTTGACACCATTATATCACCTGTGATTTGCTTATGTGAGTTTTCTTATCACTGACTCTCTTTGGAACTGCGACCATTATTTATCAATGATGTAGTCGGCGATAGGCATTTCAGTTGAGCCTTTGCATGATAATAGTTATGCTGTTGAATTTTTTATGTATCTCTGTGATCCTAGAATATTTATATACTGGCGTATTGAATACCCAGCATTCCACATGTCTGGTTTAAATGTGATCATTAAAATGTGAATTAATAATATTTTTGGAATTCTGAAGTTAAACTTTGCCTTTGTTTCTTGAAGTAATTTATCAATTTATGTCAATTGATTGGCCTCTAAATCCTCCATTTAGCTACAGACAAGATTCCTTGTAAGTTTTGAAAGTTGATTGTTTTCCTCATAACAAAATGTAATAATTTTTCCCTATTCAATCCAGCTCAAGACCCATATTGCATTATGTAATCGTACTATTCATAATTTGGGTTTTTATTCCATATGATGGTCCTGTTTGAATACTAGTGTCAAATTCTGCAATGGCATAATAGTTTAGAGCGGATTAAAGTTCATGACATTTAATGATTTGTCATTCAGCTGATGTTGAATCCTATTTATATGGACTTGTAGCTGAGTTTGGATGAATCGCGGCATTCAAACTGGATTGCAAGCAAAGCTTTTCACGGTACCTTGGTACACATGACAATAATAAACCCAAACCTAAAGTGTACTTTTGCTCTCCAAGATCCCAGAGAAACATAGAAAATAGGTGCAGGAGTAGGCCATTTGGTCCTTCGAGCCAGAACCACCATTCAATATGATTATGACTGATTATGGAAGATCAGTACCCCGTTCCTGCTTTCTCCTCATATCCCTTGATTCCGTTAGCCCTAAGAGCTATATCTAACTCTCTCTTGAATACATCCAGTGAATTGGCCTCCACTGCCTTCTGTGGCAGAGAATTTCACAGATTCATAACTATGGCTGAAGAAGTTGTTCCTCCTCTCAGTCCTAAATGACCTACTCCTTATTCTTAAACCCCTGGCTCTGAACTCCCCCCAACATCGGGGACATTTTTTTCTGCTTCTAACCTGTCCAGTCCCTTAAGAATTTTATGTTTCTATAAAATTTCCTCTTGTCCTTTTAAATTCCAGTGAATAGAAGCACAATCGATCCATTCTTTTCTTGTTTTGTCTTGTAAAGATAATTTTGTGCTCATCATAAACTGGGTTTTAGGTATTCAATACACTGAAGATAGACACAAAATGTTGGAGTAACTCAGCGGGCCAGGCAGCATCTCTGGCGAGAAGGAATGGATGACGTTTCAGGTCGAGACCCGTTTCTCGACCCGAAATGTCACCCATTCCTTCTCTCCAGAGATACTACCTGTCCCACTGTTAGCATTTTGTGTCTATCTTCTGTGCAGTTTTAACCAGCATCTGCAGTTCCTTCCTAAGTATTTAATAACGATTATTGGTCTGCCTGCCTCTCGATTGGTATCAGTTATCTTAAACAAAAATAAACTTTCTGTCAGAAAGATTCTGTCAAAGATGTCGACATTTAGAAAGGTAGCCAACAATTAACCTAGTGAGGAGGATCACATGCTCCTCTGATCCCCATAATTCAACATTTTTAAAGCAGGAAGTAGTTAATGCAAACAAAAGCTTGGGGACAGGATCCTGAAGAATAATTTCCTGTTACTATCTTTTGCTAGTGTTTGTAGATATCGCTCATTCTAGAGGGAAATAAAGTCCCCTGTCTGATGAAGGGTCTCAACCCGAAACATCGCCTATCTCCTTCGCTCCTTAGATGCTGCTGCACCCGCTGAGTTTCTCCAGCTTTTTGTGTAACCCTCCAGATGATGATTAGCTGGCTAATTTTGCACATTGAGTAAATATAGTTTAGTGTAGTGATACAGCGCTGAACAGGCCCTTCAGCCCATTGAGTCCATGCCGATCAGAGGCCCCTGCACATTAACACTTTCCTACACTCCAGGGACAATTTATGATTTGTACTGAATCTAATTAACCTGCAAACTGGTGTGTCTTTCGAGTGTGGGAGGAAACCGGAGCGTCCGGAGAAAACCACGTTGTCATGGAGAGAATATATAAACTCCAATGAAGACAGTACTCGTAGTCAGCATCGAAACCAGGGCTCTGACACTGGGGCAGCAACTCTACCACTGTGCCACCCAAGGTTGAAGGGGTTTTTTTGGACTTTGCGTTTGTGTTTGATTCAATTTGGTTTGAAACCTGTGAAATTGATTCTTTGGTCATGTGCATAATCTGAAACCAATGTGATAATGGAGCAGCGCAGAATTGAATTATAGGGAGTGGCGGTGGAAAGGTTAATGTGTGGAGGTAAGGCATTTAATTAATTCAGCAGGTGCAAACCTCAATGTGGATTTGAAGTGCGCAGTGCTTTTGCTGTGTCAAAATTTGCTGCATCTGTGTAAATCTTGGTTAAGTAATTCACTTATTTTACTGCCTTGGGGTTCAGTGCAATAATTCTTGATAAATCCCTTGTATTATGACCATTTTACTGTTCATAAGGTTATAAGGGATAGGAGTAGAATTAGGCCATTCAGCCCATAAAGTCTACACCACTGATCTATCTCTCTCTCCTAACCTCATTCTCCTGCCTTCTCCCTATAACCCCTGACACCTGTACTAATCATCTATCTATCTCTGTATTAAAAATATCCACTGACTTGGCCTCCACAGCCATCTGTGGCAAAGAATTCCAGACTCATCACCCTCTGACTAAACAAAATTCTCCTCATCTCCTTCATAAAAGAACGTCCCTTAATCCTGAGGCTATGGCCTCTAATCCTAGACTCCCCCATTAGTGGAGACATCCTCTCCATGCCCACTCTATCCGGACCTTTCGCTATTCATACGTTTCAATGGGGTCCCCATTCATTCTTCTAAACTCCAGCGGGTACAGGCCCAGTACCGACAAACACTCATCATTAGATCATTTGTGTAATGGCAGAGGGTCATTCTGTACCCTCTCCAGAGCTCATCCTTCCTGAGGCACATCCTTCAACAGAGATGGTGCCCAAAATTGCTTGCAATATTCCTAATGCGGCCATACCAGCGCCTTATAGAGCCTCAGCATTGCATCCCTGTTTTTGTATAGAAGTCCTCTTGCAATAAATACTAGCTTTGAGTTTGCTTTCTTTACTACGGATGCGACTTGATCACCTCTCCTGCATAATTGTTTTGTCTCCTATCAGTTAAATTTTCTCATGAAATTGGTCATTACAGGACAAACCTAAAATTAGCATCTGATTTACATTGATAAAAGGGCACAAAGTGCTGGAATAACTCAGTAAGTCTGGCAGCACTTTTGTAGAACATGGATAAGTGATGTTTCGCCACTCTGGGGGGGAAAAAAGGTCCTCCTGAGCCGAAATGTCACTATCTACGTTCTCCAGAGATGTTGCCTGACTCACTGTTACACCAGCACTTTGTATTTTTTTTTGTTGTAAATCAGCGTCTGCAATTCCTTCTATATTCTAAATTTGTTTGTGTGTGTAACTGCGATCAGCATTTTACACAAGCATACATGTGAGCACGTACTCATATTTAAATGTGCATGCAGATTAGTTAAACAATATTTAAAGGTTCATGGGATCCACTGGAATGTGGCGCACTGAATCCATAACTGTCTCAGTGACTAGAAGTTAAAGGTGTGTTTAATCAGGGAAGGCTGTCACTAATGTACCTCTGCTCAGTGAATTAATTTTTGTATATACTAATGATTTAGTTAAATTTAGGGAGCATGATAAAGATGTTTGCAGAGACTTAAAGCCCTGTCCCACGGTACGGGTTCATTCCAAGAGCTCTCCCGAGTTTGACCTGATTCGGACTCGGAGATTTACGGTAATGGCCACTTGTTGGTACTCGGGGCTCTCGTGGACATTTTTCAACATGTTGAAAAATCTTCACTAGTCTTCCCGTGCTTACCTGCCGTTAAGCGAGTCTTCCCGAGTACCTGCCGTTAGCGTTACGAGCCGCTAAGAGACGTCCCCGAGCTCAGACTTGCCCGCTACGTGCATTCTTCGTGCTTACCACGAGTTTGATTTTTTTTTTTAAACTCGGGAAAGCTCTTGAAATGAACTTGTACTGTGGACAGGGCTATAAAGCTTGCAATATGGTTGATGGGTAGCAGGCCAACGTCAGATGTTGGGAAAGATAAATGGATTTTGGGCATAAAAATGACAAATGGGCTATAAACCAGAGAAGTGCAAGGTAATACATTTAAGAGCAAAGGATTATACAATAGATGGGAGAAAGTGGACTGGAGGAACAGAGCAACCTTGCATTGTGTCCACAGATCCTTTTGTGTTTTGGTGAAAGTGAATAGGCTTTGCTCTGTAAAAACGTGAATCTGCAAGTGCAGGTTTACAAAAAAGGACAGTGCTGGCGTAACTCAGCGGGTCGGGCAGCATCTCTGGAGAACATGGACAGGTGAGGTGTTGTGTCGGGACCCTTTTTCAGACTGATTTTGACACCACTCTCAGCTCAGTATTATCCCAGGCTTCCTCTGAGATTTTGTACTAAAATCTCTAGGCTTGGAGGCAGAATTTTACTGGAGGGGGGGGAAGTAAGCAACTCTTATAGATGTCTCAAATATTTTGAGTAGTACAAATCTACACCGGAATCATTCGTCAATTTTTTAAAAATTTTGCCCGTGTAAACGTTTGGAAGAGTAAATGCTTTGTCTTGTTATAATGGGGTTGAACAAACTTTTGCAGGAAAAAAGATTTCCTGCACAAAAAACAATTTTCTTCTGTACCAAGTACAGGAATACCCTGTTTTTTTGCTGCTATGGTTTACTGTGTGGGCAAAAGTCTGCCTTGGATCATGCCTCTGATGTGTAGAAATAAGCTAATAATGTCAAGTAAATGCAGAGTATTTGTTTTCTGTCCTGCTTAATTTAAGGCATTTTAATTGTCTCAAGTGAAGACTCTTAATTTCTCTCAAGGTGCTCACATCCTTGGAACAGTAGCCCGTTTTACACCAGTTTGTAAAATATAAATGTGTGGATATGTATGTGTGTGATGAGATTTATGTCGCCGGAATGCAGGCATTAGCTGAGCAATTTGGTAACTGGGGAAAATAGTGGTTGCATTTGTCAGAGTATTAGAAGTGAGGTCGTCAATTGCTCGTGAATGTTTTAGAAGTTCAATTTTTCCATGAATGTTTCACTCCCTGTATAAAATAAAATCGAGCCTTTTTTACAAAATTACTCTATTAGATCATTCAGTGGATATTACAACTGATGGAGTTGTATGTCTCACTAAACCATTTGAATGCAAATCTGAATTACTTTCTCGGGTACATAGATATACCATGGCTCTATAATTGTGAAGCGGTTTCATTTAGCCTTAATGTACATTTCCTTTGGTTGACCATTTGAGCATAAAATACAAATTATTAATTAAAACCTCCTGCCCCTTCGCACTATAGTTTATCTTCAGTATTAATCAACATGACACATTTTTGTTAGTGTACTTTGGTTTAAAAGTTCAAGATGCCTTAAATTCACTGAGGTAGAAAATAATGAATTTGAAGGGTCGGGTCACATGGCTGTTGTTGTTTAACATAACAAATGCATTTTTACAGCTTGTATTTCAGAGAAAGTGATCTGTAAATATTTTTAATTAACAGCCTTTAACTGTACTTCAGTTCTGTATATAAACTGCATTGAAACGCACGGAAGCAAGTCCTTGGTGGCACAGGTGGTAGAGATGCTGCCTCACAGTGTCAGATATCCTGACCACGGATGTTGTCTGTTGCGTTTCCACGTTCTCCCTGTGACTGACTGTGGGTTTCTCCGGGAGCTCGAGACTCCTCCCACATACCAAAGATGTGTGGGTTTGTAGATTAAATGGCCTCTGTAAATTGCTCCTAATGTGTATGGACTGGATAAGCAAGTGGGATAGCAGAACTAGCATCGAAACAGACCTGTGTAGGAAGGAACTGCAGATGCTGGTTTATATCGAAGATAGACACAAGGTACTGGAGCATTTCAGCAGGTCAGGCAGCATCTCTGGAGAAAAGGACCAGGTGATGTTTCAGATCAGATCCTTTGGTCAAAAACAGACCTTTTGGCCCACCAAATCTACACTAGGAATGTTGTATTTCTGAACTAAATTTGGCTCATCATGCCTAAGTTGACCCTTTGCCATGCTTTGTTTTGCTCCTGTTTCCTGTCCATAAATGATTTTTTTTTTAAATTGCAATGTTTCCCCCACTTTTTCAGCAGAAAATTTTCAAATACAATTATCCAGATCCTGATCATTATGTGGAGAGAGAAGTCCTCTGGATCATTTACTGTTGATTCTGAATCTATGATCATTGACCGTCAGCTTGGTGGTTTTTCTTCAAGGCTGTTGGTGTTGTTTCACAAATGATAACGGTCATCTCTGGCATACTTGCCCTACACTTTGGAAGAGGTTTTTATGTTTTAGGGAGTGCTGTGCCCAGAATTATCATTTAGTATCCCAGTTGAGGCCTAAGGAGTGACTTATGAAAAGGATAGACAAAAACCAACCTGATCTCCCGATGGCAGGACACTTTAATTCTCCTTCCCATTCCTACACAGACCTTTCGGTCCTCGGTCTCCTCCATTGTCAGTGAGGCTAAATACAAATTGGCGGAACAGCATCTCATCTTTCGCTTGGGCAGTGTGAATGTTGATTTCTCTCACTTCAGATAGCCCTGGCATTCCCTCTCTCTAAATCCCTCCCCCACCCAAGTTGCACTAGCTTCTCACTTTCACCCAATAAATAGCTTACAATGGCCTGTTTCCTTTATCATCACTACTTGTTTGCATATCTTTCATTCATTGTTCTTTATCTCTCCACATCACTGTCTATCTGTGTTTCCCTTATCCCTAGCCAGTCTGAAGAAGGGTCTCAACCCGAAATGGCACCCATTCCTTCTCTCCAGAGATGCTGCCTGTCCCGCTGAGTTACTCCAGCTTTTCGTGTCTATCTTCGGTTTAAACCAGCATCTGCAGCTCCTTCTTACGCACTTATGAAGAGGAATTGTAGATGCTGGTTTACCAAAAAAGACCCAGGGCGGAAGTAATTCAGTGGGTTAAGCGGCATCTCTGGAGAATGTGGAGAGGTGACATTTCATCAGACTAATTGTGGTGAGGGTTCGATGAGAAATCCAGAGGAGAGGTAAGAATGGGATTTATGAAATCAAGCAAACTATTTTAGTGTTTAGTTTAGGGATAGTGCAGAACCAGGCCCTTCGGCCCACTAAGTCGGTACAGACCAGCAATCCCTGCATATTAACACACGAGGGACATTTTTACATTTATACCAAGCCAGTTAACCTACAAATCTGTACGTCTTTGGAGTATTGGAGGAAATCGAGGATCTCAGAGAAAACCCATGGAGGCCACGGGGAGAACGTACAAACTCCGTGCAGATATGCACCCGTAGTCAGGATCGGACCCAGGTCGTTGGCGCTGTAAGGCTGTAACTCTGCTGCTACACCACTGTGCCACCCAAATTAAATAACCTTATACACAAGTGCTTTGTATATTCCTCCCAAAGAGCATTGCTCCGTCTAACTTCACACCAGATGCCGTGCTTCTGACTTGCTCAATCTAGTCAGTCATCTTGAAGCAGGATGATAATTTTCACCATTGTCGTCTACTATGCCTGTTATCTGAAACTGAATTATGCTGCTCCCTGCACCCAGAGAGTGTAGGCCGTGCATATGTGTGCGTCACATATTGGCGAAGGAGCAAACGCGCATCCCAGGCTGTCCACTCAATCTGAAAGAAAAACATTAATCCTCCACTGGGTTTAGCTCTTTGTTACTTTGTAAATTTCCCATCCATAATAGTTGTAATTTTCAGGTAACTTTATAGGACTTTTGCTCTTTCAGAAGGCGTTCAGCAGATGCAAAACAAAAAATAATCCTCCTTGTGCTTGATTTGGATTTGTCCTGCGGTCTTTCCATGATTAATTGGAATTTAATTTTATTTCATCACAATAGTTTTCAATGTCTGCCTCGCCATCAGTGTGATGTTGCCCAGGACTGGCCTATAATTTCCTGGTTTATTCCTCCTCCTATTCCTGTAAAGTAACGTGATGCTGGCAGCCGCAAAGTGTTGCGCCATTATTCTTCCCACATGTGAAGAGCACCTGTGTTATTTTTCTTTTAGTGCATTCAATGATGGAACAGTTCGGATTAAGACTGTGTGGGATTTTTTGATAATCGCAGTGAAAGGAAATTAAAGCATTTCACAAATAGCCCCGCTGAACTGAAAATAAGGCCATTGAAATTGTGCATGTGTACTGACCGATGGGTGTAAACATTGAATATTTGACCAGAATTATGTCACATCTTTAGTATTTGACATTAGTATCATTCAGATTGATAATTATATTGCAATTTGTATGTACTTTATCGTTTTGAAGTTTGCAATCCAAAATAAATGGGAATTTTAAACTGGAACACTGCTTTGTGAGTAGGGAGAATGGCCATTAATGTTTTGTGGTAAAATACATGGAATTTCACTTTTAGTTTTTCCTTTTTAAGGGATAATGTACAGTTTGGATATTCTCAAAGCTTTTGTGACGAAGCTTTGCCCTCTCCAGAGTTCATTTTGGTTCAGCTGCTATTAATATTCTCTTAAGTGCTTGCTGAACAAATCTGACGATATGATGTCTCTTGAGTTTGTTGTCTCTTGCCCAGGGTAGGTGAATTGAGGACATAGGTTAAGGTGAAAGGGAAAAGATTTAATAGGAATCTGGGGGGGGGGGGGTGTTACCTTTTTCACACAAAAGGTGGTGGGAGTATGGAACAAGCTGCCAGAGGAGGTAATTGAGGCAAAGGCCTATCCCAACATTTAAGAAACATCTACACGGGTACATGGATAGGACAGGTTTGGAGGGATATGGGCCTAGCCAGGCAGGTAGGACTAGTGTAGCTGGGACATGTTGGCTGATGTGGGCAAGCTGGGCCAAAGGACCTATTGCCATGCTATATCATTCTATAGTACTATGACTGTGACACTATGATTATTCAAATAATAATATCTATATATTACTAAAATTCTCATCTTGTTTGTTTCTATGTCTGCATGTGAGGGCTGTGCTCCTGAAATTACGCCAAAACGGTACATGATAGCGCTACAATTTTTGGCCCACCTTACTCGGGTGTCGTGGTGTGTGGTGTATCAAGTTTCGTTCAGATTGATGGTATATTTTATGTTATTGACATTTTTAACTTTAACAAAATTCAAACAGCGCCCCCTCTTGCTGTTACCACAGTATGACATCACAATGGGATCTCATTTGCATTTTTTTAAAAACTCGCTGTCCCAGATAAAAGCACGCTGGACATGGACACGGACTGGGCCCGGAGCCACGCTCCTCCCTCCCCCTCCCGTGGCTCCAGACTGCAGCCTCAAAAAGTAATTGACAGACTTTCAGTTTTTAAATCCACACGCGTGGAGAACTGAAAGTCTCCACGTGCATGCGGGATTTAAATAAAACTGAAAGTCAGTCAGTCACTTTTTGATGCTGTGGTCTGGAGCCGGGAGAAGGAAAAGGGAGCAGCCCTCGGACCCCACACCAGCTCCAACCACAGCCCAGGGCCGTGAGTGCAGCTCTAGGCCCTGGGCTGGGGTTCGAGCTGGTGCAGAGTCAGGGGGCTGCTGCTCCGGGCCTGCGAAGAGGCCTCTCCCGTCCCCCTCCTGCGGCTGGTTTGTTGGGGAAACGGGTTGTGTTGGAGGAACGGGTGAGTGGTGGAATATGGCGTTGGGGGAACGGGGTCCAACAGTTCCCACTTGGGGTAGGGAGGAGGGAGGGGTTATGGACAATGTTAACAAAGACAGGACTCCCAGTCCAATGAGAGATTTATAACATTGTTGTAAGCAGAGGGAGGGAGTGGGGGAGAGGGTGAGGAGGGGATTGTTGTTTAATGTTATTTAAACGGATAGAGAGAGGAGAGGGGTTATGGAGGGAGGGTGATGGGGGAGGAGGAGAGGGGAGGGAGAAGAGGAGGGGGAGGAAGTGCTGGGGATGAGGGGAATAGAGGAGGATAGGGATAGGTAGAGGGATGGCGAGGAGCACTTGGGGAGGGTTGCCATGACTCGCGTCACAACGGGGATCTCTGGCGTCACAACGGGAACCTGTCAGCTGTGTCTGCATGGCTGGGGGCTATGGGTGAGTGGTGGAATATTGCGTTCGGGGACCAGGCCTCCCGTGTGATAAGGACCCAACGGGTCCTACTTGGTCTAGTTTACAATAAAATCTATACAATATCTGTTCTGTAATTTGTAATTCTATTTAAACCAACTCAAAATCTGCTAACATTTTTTTTATTGTTTTGAAGACCACAACTTCATGGAGCTCCATAACCAATAATACACATCTAATATTTTACAACACCAAACCCAAGTTACATTGAAGTGATAAATGTTTAGAAAGTGAGATTTGTTTCCATTTTAAAAACAATTGGTATTTTTTTTTGTAGATATAGTTGATGTTAACTGAATTCTAAAACCAAATCAAGCATTTGTATAGTTTTATTATGACGATCTGGTTTGATGTTTAAAAATTATTAATGATTAGCATGTAATTTTTTAACTTATTTTTTTCTCCACATCGGGACTTGCTGCTGAAGCAGTGCTTTAGTTATGACGCAGATATGCACATGATATGCACATTTTTAAATGTGTTTTTCTCTGTTGGATTCTCTTCCTCGGCAAAGCTACATTTTTTTTGTAACTTTTTTTTCTTTTCCTACCTTCCCTTTCCACCTCCTGCCTCCATTATTCGGTTTCCTAAGGTACAGATTCTATTTGGAGAGAGCCAGACAGCGCACTGTTCTGGTGACTCATCCGAGATTGATGTATTGATGTATTGTGTACACAAATTGTTCCCTGTCTTCTGAATGGAATTTTCACTCTGAACTCTAATTGCAGCATCTTTTGTCATAATGACCCATATCTAGTGAACAGGATCAATTGTCATTGAACATTTTATTCAAGCCTGCAAGGTAAAATCAGTAAATTTGAAAATTATACTTTGCAGAGGTACCATATTTGTACAAATTTTCTTCATGAGGTAATTCGGCTGCATTTTGACTACCGTTAGTATGGAGGCTGATTAAAGCAACCATGCGGCTTTAGTAGTTAAAGGTGACGTTAAGCTGAGGTAATGAGATGGTAGTTTTTGTCTGTGTGGGCAACAACGGTGGCTTTGATAGCATTTCAGAACAAATGTTTTTTTACATCAAATCTTCTATTTCTTCTTACGATAAAGTCGTGGGTGGCTTGTTTAAGCAATAGAAGAATACTTCAGCTGATATTTTAAGAGAAATAGTCATTTATGTGTAATTGTTGCATGTGTCAGCAACAGAGCAATGAAATTCTTACTTGCAGCTCCGGAAAAATATACGTTGATAATGTTTAGATTGGAGATAGAGCATGGAAACAAGCCCTGCAGCACACTGAGTCCACACTGACCAGCGATCCCCGCACATTAACACGACCCTACACACACTAGGGACCATTTCACATTTATACCAAGCCAATTAACCTACAAACCTGTATGTCTTTGGAGTGTGGGAAAACCCACGCAGATCGCAGGGAAAGCGTACAGGCAAGCACCGGCAGCTATAATATAAGTGATATGTGTTGAATTGGGTCATTCGGCCTAGCCAGACATTCAATCATGGCTGATCGATCTCTCTCTCTCTCTCTCCTAACCCCATTCTCCTGCCTTCTCCCCATAACCTCTGACACCTGTACTAATTATGAATCTATCTCTGCCTTGCATATATCCATTGACATTGCCTCCTCAGCCTTCTGTGGCAAATAATTCCACAGATTCTCCACCCTCTGACTAAAGAAATTCCTCCATCTCCTTCCTAAAAGAACATCCTTTAATTCTGAGGCTATGACCGCTAGTCCTAGACTCTCCCACTAGTGGAAACATCCTATCCACACCCATGCTATCCAAGGCTTGCACTTTTTAGTATGTTTCAATGAGGTCCCCCCTCATTCTTCTAAACTCCAGTGAATATAGGCCCAGTGCAGGGGTGGGGAACCTTTTCAAGTTGGAAGGCCTCATTAAGTCAGCTGTAACCTAATAAGGCCGCATTCCAAGAGACCTCAATGGGATATAGGATTATGTTGTTGAATCTTCTTTTACTCTTTGGTGTTTTAAATACGTTCATTTTAAGATTAAAATAAAAATAATAAAATACGAACAAAAACATATTAATAAAAATAAAAGGATTTGTTCTACAAAATTTGGATTCATTCAAAAGGCCGCACTTAATGGCCTAGAAGACCGCATGCGGCCTCGAACCCCTCGTGCAGTGCCATCAAATGCTCATCATATGTTAATCTACTCGGTCCTGGGATCATTCTTGGAAACCTCCTCTGGACCCTCTCCTGACCCAGCACATCCCTCCTCAGATATGGTGTCCAAAATTGCTCACAATATTCCAAATGCTGCCTGACAAGCGCCTTATAGCTCCTCAACATTACATCCCTGTTTTTGGATATAACCCTCTGGAAACAAATGCTAGCCTTGCGTTTGCTTTCTTTACGACTGATTTGAGTTGCAGATTAACTTTTTTGGGAATCCTACACCAGCACTCCTGGTGCAGGATTCTAGGTCTGGGTCCCCCAGGTACTGTAAGGCAGTAGCTCTACCGTTACCCCACCGTGCTTCCCTAATACAACTCAAAATTAATTGGTAGCTGATCAATGAAAATTATGTTGATGGATGTTAGATATGGTCACTGGGTATAAAGGTAAAAAATAAATTTTAAGAAATGGACAGGTAAAGTAGGAATATCATTCCCATCTGGAAATGAAGGGGACACAGCATCTCTGTAGAATAGGAATAGGTGATGTTTCGGGTCGAGACCCTTCTTCAGATGAAGGGACCTTTTCAAGGTGGAAGTAACATGTTTTCAGTCTACTGATACTAAATGTTTGATGTTCCATTTTCCAGTATTGAAATTGCTCATCATGGTAGATTTTCATTTTCATAAAGGTTTGTGGGAAAGAGATTTGCAGTGTAGAATACTTTGTATAAATTGGGTTATAAATATTCAACTTTGACTTGACACTCAATTTTGCACACTCTCTCAACCTCGTATCCGGTCAATTATACTCTTTAAGTACTGTTCAGTACATTCTTTTATCCTAAATTATTCAGACATGTAGATAAACCTTGGCTCGGACCATTTTGGGGAAAAAATGAGTTCTCTTCATGAATGAGTTAGAGAAAAAATTAAGTCACTTTGGATTTTAATCAAACAAATCGGAGACTGGTCTGCTTTAAAGTTGATAAATTGCACTACGATGTGATAAAGACAGCTAAAAGTGTCTCATTTCTCTATCTGCAAAGCTGTTAGGCTGGAATTGTGAGCATTTTTAAGTAGCTATAATCTAGTAACATCTCACATGCATAATTCTATTTATGTACAGACAGGTGGCTCCTGTGGTGCTGTCTCTTGTATGTTACTAAGCCATACTGATCACCACGATACAGGTCCATTTCCTGATTAATGTTGGGTTACTACCCAAAATGAGATTGACTTGCTAAAGCAATGCGCAGTCCCCTGCTCTAGACTCTTTACCCTCTTTGCTCTGCACCCACTGTGCAGCCAGACACTGCTTCAACGCCATCTTTAAATTTGCGGGACGAATTTGTCGTTGGACGAATAGAGATTAATGACAGGTCAGAGTACGGGGGATATCTATAATCTGGTGGATTGGTGCAAGAATAATCTTGTTCTCAATATGAGCAAGGCTAAGGAGCTGATGGTTGACTTTAGGTTGGGGAAAGCTGAGGGACCATGCACCTATCTTCCTTGGTGGGATGGCGATGGAGAGAGTCAACATCTTCAATTCCTAGGAGATGGCCTGGGCCCAGCACATTGATGCAATGACAAGGAAAGTTCACTTCCTCAAGAGGTTTGTGGAAATGTTGACAAGTCGTCAAATACCGTACG
Source organism: Raja brachyura (assembly GCA_963514005.1). The sequence goes on from OY740810.1 coordinate 10,317,139, forward strand.
AACATCTACAAGTACATGGTGGAAAGTAGATTGGTTGCATTATGGCCTGTTTTTGAAACCAAAATGCTCAAGCATAAAGGAGGCTGTGGGAAATGGTCTCTTGCTCTATATCCGTTCATAATCTATTTTGTTGAATATAATTTTTGTAGAATGCGTGAGAATGAAATCCTGCACCTTGTGACTTCATTTGGTAAACATTATTTGTACCTTCCTACACTGTGTACATTTCTTTGTATAATTATGTTTAAGCAATTTGGAAGGTCAGCCCTCTGTTCCTCTTTTCATTACATTTTAATGGCTAGCATTTGCCGCTATCAGCAAACTGCTTAAGCTTGCCGCAGATCCAAAGGTAAGTTTAATTAAATTTTAAAAATTGCGTAGTCATCTTCTAGATTCCCTGCAAGGATGACCTGCTGCCCCAAATTGTCCCAATCCTAATGGTGGCATTAGGTCTTGTCAAGCATGAAGCTGGTGACGTTAAGGCAGATAAAGCCACACCCATAAGATAGCGATGACATATTTTAACATGCTAGGCTGGTGATCAAATCAGCAGAGGCCTGTGAATCTTTTAAAATATCCCTAACATTTAAGAACAAAATTAAGAACTATTATAGTTGATACAGTCATTCATTCCTCTATTTGCATGCATTCCTGGAAAACATTTAATTGTGCTAAATTTTGTGAATGGAAATACATTGTAGGTATTTGGGGGTTCGGTGTGTCTCTCTGACCAGGAAATTGGACTCCAGTTACTATGGGCAAATAATTTGTAAATTGATGTTGTAGCATTTCACGCTTGCCCCACCATTCAATATGATCATGGCTTCTTTTTCCCAGACCTCTTCTCTGGTGCCTACTTTCCCTCAGTTAAATCCGTGACCTTTCAAAAATGTTATCCTTTTCCTCTTTATGTACTCCCAGCCTTCACAATACTCCAGAGTAGAGAATTCCAGCAATTCACCAAGTTCTTATGCATCCCACTTGTAAATGGGTAGCACTCCCAAAACTTGCAACTATATCCCCTTGTTTGAGATTCTCCTATGAGTAAAAATATCTCCTCAAGATCATGTTTCGATATGGTCACCCCCCTTTTAATCTCCAAATATCCCAAATCAAATTTCTTCAGTTGCTCGTGATAGGATAACCCTCTTGTCCCTCTTTTTGGACTGCCTCCAATGTATATCTTTTTAAATAAGGAAACCAAACTTATTCACTTTAAGTATGGCCTTGCCAGTACAATTTTAGGACAATGCTTTCCTATTTCTAAACTCTAATTTTCTTGGAATAAAAAGCAAATCGGCTCTCAATCACAATCTCCCTGCCTGGTAATCTTTTGCGATTTGTGCATACGAGCACCTGGTTGCTCTGAACTACGCTTATTTGTAATCTTTCACCTTTGCTTCGACAGTCTACCTTTTAATTCCTGTTAATTAACTCAATGACTCGCTCTTTCCCACATGTAAGCTCAATTAGCCAATTTTTGCTCAACTTTTCAAAAGCCTGTTGCAGAGCTAAATTCCCTCGTACACTAGCACTTCCATCTTTTTGTAGCTTTGGCAAAATTGCTTACCTTGCACCTTTTCCCCCTACCTCCAGATCATCATAATTAGTAAATGATCCTCCAACCTTGGGGCATTTATATACTGGAAAGACACAAAATGCCAGAGTAACTCAGTGGATCAGGCAGCATCTCTGGAGAACATGAATAGGCGACTTTTTGTGATGGACTGAAGAAGGGTCCCCACCCAAAATGTCACCTTTCCAGAGATGTTGCCTGACCTGCAGAGTTACTCCAGCTTTTTGTACCATTCCTTCGTAAACCAGCATCCATAGTTCCTTGTTTCTACTAATAATATTCTTTCAGAACATTTCTCTGAACAAACAATGTTTCTCCATCTTTCTTCTCTTTGATAATCAATTCTCAATCCATGCTGACGCACTTCTCCCGATGCCATGAGCTGTTATCTTGTGCACCAGCATTTTAGGTGGTACTTTATCAAATGCTTTCTGAAAATCCAGCTGCACCACATTTGCAGATTTCCCTTCTGGCATCTTTGTTTTGTTGCATCCTTAAAGTATTGTAGCAAATTTGTCGAGCGTAATTTACCTTGAATCATTCATGATGTAATAAAAGGGAACAGCAGATGCTAATTTATACCAAAGATAGACACAAAATGCTGCAGAAAATGGGTAGACCCTTCGTCAGCAGGTCCTGACCCAAAACGTCACCTATTCATTTTCTCCAGAGACGCTGCCTGACCTGCTGAGTTACTCCAGCACTTTGTATTCCTTTATCTTAAATCATGTTGACTTGGTTTGATAACACTTAAGCTTCTCCAAATAATGAGCGATTGCTTGATTATGGACCCCAAAATCTTGTCAATAACAGATGTTACATGGCCAATAGTTACCAGTTTTGTTTAATCTTCCTCCTTTAACAAGGTTTCAAGGTCAAGGGCAGTTTATTGTCACATGTACTAATTAAGCGACAGTGAAATTTGAGTTGCCATAGTAAGTGAAAAGCAACAAGACACACAACCACATAAGTTAACATAAACATCCATCACAATAGTCACATCAGTCGTTTTCCAATCTGCTTAACTTTGTGAAAAGTTAATTAAAAATATAAATATATGTAAACATCAAATGCTTCAAGAAAACAGTTCAAAACCTCTGAATGAATTGAATTAAATTAAACAAGCTTTCTGCGTAATCCTTTGTTCAACTGACCTTGCTTATGAAAATGGCACTGAGCACTGGAAGATTATGATGCTATTAAAACTGGTCCCTCTATGTCCTTGCCTTCTGAGCAGGCATTCAAGTCTTCTATAATCGCCTCTGTTCGCACAAAGAGTTGCCAAATTGCACGTAGTTGAGCAAAGAAATGTAGCAAGTTCCTATTTTGCCATTGGACTTGACGGGAAAGTCTGCTCTGAGTAGCTCCCAAGTTTGTGCCTTCCAGGGTACACAAAAAGCTGGAGAAACTCAGCGGGTGCAGCAGCATCTAAGGAGCCAAGGAAATAGGCGAAGTTTCGTGTCAAGACCCTTCTTCAGACTGTGCCTTCCATGTCAGTCTGGAAATCGTGTTTTTTCCGATACTTAAGTGGGTTAATGCCTTGTCTGAACTTCTGGACGCCCGCAGTTAATGCCTTTGCCTTGTCTGAACTTCTGGCGGCTGGGGAGGGTTGAGGTCCCGACCACGGGCAAAAATGAAGGAGGACTGGCCAAATGTTGTGCCTTCAACCACAGTGATGAATGCTGTGGTGGATGTTTGTGTTAAAAACATTTATTGTGTTTTTGTGTGTTTTTTTCATTGTGCCGCTGCTGGCAAATTCATTTCACTTGCACTTTATGTGCAAGTAGCGAGTAAAACTGATATTGATATAGTTTAGTAGCTGACATTTGAGTCTGAAGAAGGGTCTCGACCCGAAACGTCGCCTATCTCCTTCGCTGCACCCGCTGAGTTTCTCCAGCTTTTTGTGTTCCCCATACAAGTCTGATTTATTCTCTGAATTGTTTTGTATTTTTATATGTGCCTATGATGTTGCTGAAAGAAAGACTTTAAGTGTATCTGAACGTTGTTATATTTGTGCATATGACAATATACAAAACTTGACTTTTATATAGTTAAGCTAGAAAGAGCAAGAACAATTTGCAAGGAGGTCCTGAGTTATAGGGAGATGTTGGATAGGCTGGGACTTTATTCCTTGGAGTGCAGGAGGATGAGATGTGTTCTTCTGGATGTGTATACGATTATGAGGGGAATAGATAGGGTAGATGTGCTGAGTCTTTTACCTAGAGTAGGGGAATCAAGAACCCGAGGGCAGAAGTTTAAGGGGAAAGATTTAAAAGGGCCCTGAGGTGTAAATCTTTCACACAGAGGATGGTGGGTAGATGGAAAGAACTGCTAGAGTTGAAGCAGGTACTATAACAACATTTAAAATACATTTGGTCAGATACATGGTTAGGAAAGGTTTTGAGGGATTTGGACCAAATGTGGCCAGGTTGGACTAATGTAGATGGGAATGTTGGTCAGCATGAGCAAGTTAGGCCGAAGGGCCAATTTTCCATGCTCTTATAACTCTGACTTTAACCTCTGATCCACGATGAAGGCAGAGGAACAGCATTTGCGATGGTATTGAGCATTATAAGGTTTGGAATTGACAGTCCCTGCAGAAGCAGTGGAAGAAGCACATCGTCTCACAAACTTTGCATATTGACTTCCCTAACTTCAAGTAACCCTTGCTTTCCCTCTCTCTCTCTCCCCCCTCTCTCTCCCTCTCCCCCCCCCCCCCCCCCCCCACACCCATGCCTCCTCCTTTCCAGTTCTCCGACCAGCCTGATTGTCCCTCTGATGACATTGTATCTCTGTTTGCTTTGTCATCTTCCCCTCGCTAACAATGGTCTGTTCTACATTTTCCTTAATCTGCATCTCTTTTGATCTCTGGAGCTTCCTCCTTCCCCCCTGACACTCGGGTCTCAACCTGAAACATCACTCATTCCTTCTGTTCAGGGATGCTGCCTGTCCTGCTGAGTTACTCCAGCATTTTGTGTCTAACCTCACACGCTCTCCAATTGCCCTGTCGGACAACCCTCGCACAGATCCCACAAATCTAATGAAAGCAAGTCATCTTCAATCTTGAGAGATTGCCAAAGACAGCCGACATATGGAGCTACAGTATTCAAGTATCATTTCCACATTGTACATCTTATAGACCCAATATGCGTATACTGTATACGTATTTTATTATACTGAATATGGTGCAGAAATACTTTAATGGTGGACCATTTCAGTTTTGTGAAAAGGGTAATCATGATACCCAAGTAATACGAGTCAACCGTCTTAATCTACAAATTAATTATTAACATAATTGTGATTGAATGCCATTTTTTTTTGTTTCAGAAGTTCTAATTATTTCTACACTTGACTGACTGGCATAAAAATGAAGATCTTATATGGTGGACTTGTATCAATGCAATTCCATTTGCAAACAATTATTCCCCAAAAAAATCATGCCAATAAAGCCACATGCCCATTTTAAATTAGTGCTTGAAATCTTATTTCTAGGCAATTGGACTACTCTGCATCCAGCTACGACCAAATCTGAGTACTCCACCCAGGAAAGACACAAATCAACCGAAATAGCTAGATCATAGAGTCAAGATAGATTGATAGGCAATCACCCCTTTCTCCCTTTCCTTCCATTTCACAAATGGAGCTCGGGGGAAATCAAAGTGCATTAAATTCCTCTGCTCTTTCGGATACTAGTCACAAAATTAGCCCAGAAAAGTTCGATAAATTTTAGATAATTGGGACATTTCCTACAATGAAAATATGCTGCCGCTTTTGCAATTTCAACCATATAGTGACAGAAAATCAATATTAGCAATTGAAAACAAATGTAACCAAAACCAAAACTGGATTCTGCCAGTTAGAGACGATTTATTACTTAAGCCTTGCAAAGTTTCTTCAACCCAAATGGGCCATGAAGATACTGGAGTCTCACCTCAAATCATGCAAATCACAGAATATAAATTTAACAAAATTAGAAACTGCTGCAAACACTCTTGAAAAAGAAATGGAGTGATCCTGCGATTGTTCCTTAAAGATAGCGGAGTCATGGGGAGATGGCAGGAACGGGGTACTGATTGGGGATGATCAGATTGAATGGCGGTGCTGGTTCGAAGGGCCGAATAGCCTACTCCTGCACCTATTTTCGATTGGTGCAAAATATTTTAATATTGGTGCGAAATAGTTTAAAGACCTATCATCAGAAATGAACAGTTTTTAATCTGAAATGTTAGCTCTATTACTCGAACCAGATTTACTACCTGACCTTTTTGAGTTTCCAACATTTTCTGTTTTAATTTCAGTCTTCCATAATCTTAGACTGTGTCCTAATGAAACACTTGCGTGAGCATCAATCATTATTCATGCAGTTAATGCGCACCTGTTTTGTGTTAATCAGTGAAGTCGCAGGCTGATTAAAAAGGTCAGTTTATTTAACATTTGAATAACACGTTACAAGACAAGCATCCCACACGATAAGCAGGTTTATCACACACGTGCAAAGATTAGAGAAGTTCTGTACCAAAATTGTTTGTGATACTGCCAAGTAACATGCAAACTAATGAACTGAACAAAAACCTAACCAGTTGCCTTACTCAAATACAAGAGAAGTAAGATGGAAGTGTAGACGGTATATGTGAAAGAGAAAATGACCGTTCGGAAGAGATAATGTAGTAGGAAACAGAAACAAAAAGGAAGGGAGAATACTAAAAACCCAAATTATAGACTGTTGGTAGTGTTTGTTTTCAAGCTTGTTTTCATTTACCATGAAGATTCATTTATTAATTCTATATTATAAATGCTACAGGTTTCAGATATCACTGTAAATATTGATCTACAATTTATACATGCCTTTCCTCTAATAATTCTAGAACCAATTCTGAACTGGTTCAGAATTGTAGCAATTGTTACAGGAGATTTTTCAATGCAAGAACTCTTGATACTTTACAATGACCAGGATAAAAGTCCAGGGACACTCCAAAGACACATTGTAGTGTACCCAATTTAGTACACAGTGTTTCCCAAAATCATTCTCCGTACTTCTAGTGTCCCCAATCTAAATCGCCCAAACAGCAAAATATTTAAATTGATTATAGCAATCATAGAAACTAATCAGTAATAGAGAGCCATAATGCATAGAAGGGTGCAAGTCAGTACTATTAACATCTCAATAATATTGTTAAATGTGAAAACCACAACAGGTAAATTGCCCAAGCTGTTCCCATTGATGCGGGCAATGAATATTGGTTTTTTAAAAAAACCAATTCTGCAAAGAGGGGGATAAACTTTCTTGTATAGCAAGTGGCTATAGTCTGGATTGTATGATCTGGAGATGTGATCATTGCAAATTATTGTTGTGGTTTTGAAAAGCCCATTAGTAAGACATTTCAAGATAAATATATTTTGTTCTGGTCTAGAAAGAAAGAACAAGTAAAGGGGACTGATGGAAAGCATCCAGGATCCTTTTGGCAGAACTTTTCTACTTAATGAAAACATGAGATAGGCGAAAGTAGTCCAGATTTCAAATCTGTACCCTAAACCTCGGGTAGTCTGGTACAAGTTTGGAAGAGGTGCTCAAGAGATTGCTAGGATGCTATGAAGGAATCAGCACTTCATTATGTCAAGAGGTGAATAAGGTGAGCTCCTCTATTGGAAAAGATTAATACCTTGTGTTCAAAATCTAAATAATTTGATAGAGTAAATGAGTATGCAAGGACAAAGCTTATGGCGCTATGTCAGTGAACAAAGAATTGTTTTTAAACAAATGTTTTAATCTGGGCAAAAAGAACATATTGTTATAATCGGAAGTATGATTTAATCCTGAGAATGTCAGTGAGTACTTCCAATGCTGTTAAACATTTGTATGCTGGTGATTCTGCCCATTACTTGAATAACGTTCCAGCAAGATAATGAGGTGGTGAGTCAAAAGCTGAAAACCTTGTTTATGTGTTCCTTAATTTAATTTTGCCAACAAACTCTTTAAATGTCTTTATGTCAACCAACCACATTATAAAATCTCAAATGGACCATTTTGTGACATCTTTTCAAAAACAAACATCCCAGTATATTATGTGTTTTACTAATGGGCTTTCTGAGTCATTCGTAACTGTCACTGTATGTCATGTTGTTACTTGTGGGTGGAGCACCAAGGCAAATTCCTTGTATGTGAAAATTTGGCCAATAAACGTACTTAGTGAAGCATGACGTGTACACCTTCACCAAACTCTTCATTGTTTGGTTGCTTTCCCTCTCTGAACTCAAGCTTACGGTTCATCACTGCAGTCTGTTTTCAAACCATGTCCAAATGGATCAAGTCAAAGTACTTGAAACTGTCTCCATTCCCTAAAAATAGCTAGAAGAATAAGGTTCATTGTAGTCCTTCAATGCCTTGGTCAAATTTGGGTGTTGAAAAACCAGAAGTATTTTTACGCAATATAGTCTAGTTCTTCTCCTTGATTTGGCAGATTTGTATAAGTTTGAAAATATGCCAAAGAAAATGTTTCTCCATTACAAAAATAAACATTTTCCATTTGGATTTGTCTGATTTTAGAAACCCTTTTGCAAAAGAGTACAAAGTGCAGGGATCATAATCTTTTAATGTCCTCATTGTCTTGTCTGTTAAAGGGTGAATATAACTTCATGGCACAAAATCTGTTGCAGTGTCATCCAAGTTTCCCATGCGATTTTTAACGTGTATGGGGAGCTAATGCATGCAATATTGCATTAGTTCTTACGTTAACTACTTTCTTTTCTTCCATACTTTGAACAAGACCACCTGATATCACGATTTTGGACATCTCTTGTTTAATGTTGCTCATCTCCTAGTTTTGATCTCCTAATTTGAGGAAGGACATTATTGCTATTGAGGGAGTGCATGTTCACCAGGTTAATTCCCGGGATGGCGGGGCTGACATATGATGAAGGAATGGATCGGCTGGGCTTGTATTCACTGAAATTTAGGGGGATGAGAGGGAATCTTATAGACACATTTAAAATACTTAAGGGATTGGACACGGTTGGATGCAGAAAAAATAGTCCAGAACCAGGGGTCACATTTTAGGAATAAGGGGTAGGCCAGTTTGAACTGAGATGAGGAAAAACGTCTTCACCCAGAGAGTTGAGTCTGTGGAATTCTCTGCCACAGAAGGCAATGGACGCCAATTCACTAGATGTATTCAAGAGAGAGTTGGATATTGCTCTTGGGGCTAACTGAATCAGGGGATATGGGGAGAAAGCAGGAACGGGGTACTGATTCTGGATGATCAGCCATGATCATATTGAATGGTGGTGCAGGCTCGAAGGGCTGAATGGCCTACTCCTGCACCTATTTTCTGTGTTTCAATTAGTGGATTTGTTATTTGTTAATGCAGAAAAATGACCCTCCCCCCCCCCCCCCCCCCCATTCCAATTAATTTTGGCTTTATTTGTGGAATTCTCTGCCTCAGAAGGTAGTAGAGGTAGATTCTCTGGATGCTTTCAAGAGAGAGTTAGCTAGAGCTCTTAGGGCTAACAAAATCAAGGGATATGGGGAGAAGGCAGGAACGGGGTACTGATTGTGGATGATCAGCCATGATCACGGTGAATGGCAGTGCTGGCTCGAAGGGCTGAATGGCCTACTCCTGCACCTATTATCTCAGTTTAAATTTGTTTCCATTTATACTCTCCATTGCCCTACTGATGTTTCTGTTGTCGACCCCTTCCATTGCCAGAGTTAGGCCATGCACAAACTTGCATTCTGCTTGGGTAGCTTACAACCTAATGGTATGACCAATGATTTCACCAGTTTTAGATAATTAACTTCAAATGCCCAGAGGCCCCTCCCCTTCCATCTTTATTCCTTCCTCTGGCTTCACAATTCTCATTTCTATCCTTATCTCAAACCTTTGTGTTTGTCGAGCCTTTGTCCAACCATCTGCCATTCAAAATGTCCTCACCCATGTCCACCTATGACTTGTGTAAGAAGGAACTGCAGATGCTGGTTTAAACCGAAGATACACACAAAGCTGGAGTAACTCATCAGGACAGGCAGCATCTCTGTCTTGGTGGCCCCGGCATTCCCTCTCTCTCTATCCCTCCCCCACCCAAGTCACACTAGCTTCTCATTTTCACCCTACAAACAGCTAACAGTGTTTCCTTTATCATCATTACTTTTTTGCATATCTTTCATTCATTGTTCTTTATCTCTCCACATCACCGCTATCTCTTGTTTCCCTTATCCCTAACCAGTCTGAAGAAGGGTCTCGACCCAAAACGTCTCCCATTCCTTCTCTCCAGAGATGCTGCCTGCCCCGCTGAGTTACTCCAGCTTTTTGTGTCTACTTTCCACCTATGACTTGCCAGTTTTGTCCTGCCTCCCCCCTTTAAACTGTAATCAGTCTGAAGGGGGGTCCTGACCTGAAACGTCACCTATCCACTTTCTTCAGAGTACTGCCTGATCCACTGAGCTACTCTAGCCGTGTCTAAACCAGCATCTGCAATTCCTTGTTTCTCCTTCTTCCTTTTTATGCATTGTGGTTTTTTTTGGTTATGTTCTTATTTTCCACAGGCTTGTAGCTCCCAAGTGTTTTCTTTATTATCTGTTGAATTCTGCCATAATTGCATTATTGATTTGGTCTTTGGTCTCGTGCATGCTGTGTTTACTAACAACTGATGTCGGTACACAGATTTGTCCAAATTTTCTGCATTGCCTTTACACTAGAATGCTTTATCTTAACAAGTGTTAAATTCTTGTGAATTGTTTTTTTCCCCCCCCCCATTATTGATTCGAGAGATGTGGGCTTCACAGGCGGAGCTGACAATTAAATTGTCCATCCCTAATTGCACTGTAGAAGGTGGTGGTGAGTTGCTACCTTGAACCGCGGCAGTCCTTGAGGTGTGGGTATACCTTCCATGCTGTTGGAGAGGGAGCTCCAGCATTTTGACCCAGTGATGTGAAGGATTAGCACTATATTCCTAAAACCAAGATGGTGTGTCGTGAAGCATGTATTAATATTTTCAGGAGCTAACAGAAAGAATCGGTGCAATTTATCTGTATTTTTCACAAGATCTTTTGATAGACAAATAAGTGGCCAATAGGGCAAAACAAAGAGGAGGAATAAATGTAGCTGTTGGTGGTTAAAAGTGATATTTCTCAATGATCACTGCTTGGATAATTGCTGTTTGTATCCAAATGAATGATTTGGTCTCCAGAATAGAAAACCATTTGTAAACTTGACAGGTGGCCAAGTTAGAGGTAGGAGAGAGTGGCCAATAATGAATAACACTACAACAAATTCCTGAAGGATACTGATGTACACAGAACATGCAAATAAGTAACAAATGACATTCAACACTGAAATACAAAGGGGTGCACTTTGTAGGAAGAATAGGAAAGTGGGAGACTTAATGCGAACAAGAGGATAGTGCAAATGCACCTGTCACTAAGAACTACACCACAGAGTAGCAAGATTGAAAAAAGAAAATGCAAACCCTCACCAAATATATTTTCCAGGTGGATAGAACTGAAACATGAAGTTGTTCTCAATATTTGTTAAATTACATTCGTTAGACCACACTGAGCACAATGTGTGGTTTTAGTGACCATATCATGGAAAATATGTAGCAGCACTAACAAGGGTACCAGGAACAGTTGCAAAAATACAAGGAAAGGATAAAATACTGGTTCTTATGTTAACAAGGTGGCTGAGGGCTAACTAAATAGAGATCTTTAAAATTAGGAATAGTTTAATAACAAGAAAATGTTTTCACTTCAGGAGGGGCGAAAGGTATAAGTCATGAATGTAATACAGTTCCCCAAAATCTCCAATGGTGAATTGTGAATAAACTCTTTTACATATAAATAGATGGGAAAGTGGAACTTGCTACCCCAGTGGTTGAAGTGAATGACCAAGCTGTATTTAAGAGGAAGATGTACAAGCAGGTGGTTGGAGAAGAAAGGAATAGTTGAGTAAGTGGATAGATTTACATATGGTGAACAATAGGAGAATGCGCAATATCAACGTCTACATCGTTCTTAAGGCCGGCTGGTCATCTTGAATATTGTGTTGGAAGAAACTGCAGACGCTGGTTTAAACTGAAGATAGCCACAAAAAGTTGGAGTAACTCAGCAGGTCTGGCAGCATCTCTGGCGAAATAGAATAGGTGACGTTTCTGGTTGAGAGAAGGGTCTCGACCTGAAATGTCACCTGTTCCTTTTCTCCAGAGATGCTGTCTGACCTGCTGAGTTACTCCAGCTTGTAAGTAAGTTTATTGGCCAAGTATTCACATACAAGGAATTTGCCTTGGTGCTCCACCCACAAGTAACAACATGACATAGTGGCAGTTACGAATGACTCGGAAAACACTAAACATTAATAATAATCAAAGATTAATGATAAAACACCATTGATCAAGCATGTGAACCAACAAAATACCAGGTCAAAGGAGGCTACAGATTTTTGGCTGTTGAGTAGAGCAACTACTCGTGGATAAAACAGTTTTTATGTCTGGCTGTGGCAGTTTTGACAATCCGGAGTCGCCTTCCAGAGGGAAATGATTCCATGAGTTTGTGGCCAGGGTGAGAGGGGTCAGAGATGATCTTGCCCGCTCGCTTGTTGGCCCTTGCAGTGTACAGTTCATCAATGGAGGGAAGGTTGCAGCCAATAATCTTCTCTGTTGATCGGACAATTTGCTGCAGTCTCCAGGTGTTGTGCTTGGTGGCTGAGCCAAACCAGACTATGATGGAGAAGGTGAGAGCCGACTCTACGATGGCCGTGTAGAATTGGACCATCATTGCCTGTGGCTTCCTCAGCTGCTGCTGGAAGGACATCCTCTGTTGTGCTTTTTCGACTGTGGAGTCGATGGTAGCCCCCCACTTAAGGTCCTTGGAGATGATGGTTCCCAGGATCTTAAAAGTCTCCACAGATGTGACTGTGGTGTTGTTGATGGTGAGGGGAGGGGGAGCTCTCCTAAAGTCTACAATTAATTCCACTGTCTTAAGAGCATTGAGCTCTAGGTTGTTGCTACGGCACTAGGACGCCAGCTGTGACACATCCTGTCTGTACGCTTATTGTGTCAATCTTAAAAATTGTCCCAGATGTCCCCAAGCTTTCACTTGGCCCAATGTCATTTTGTTCCCTGAATTGAAATCGTATTGATTTTGGTATTTCCAGTCTTCACATTCTCATGGATTGGGTCTCATTGTTTATGGCCTTTCTTCTTGATGAAACGTAGAGATCATATAGGTAGGGTATACAGAGAGAGAGGAAGGGTCCCAAACTGAAATGTCACACACATTTCATACACAGTTTCTGCCTGCCATGCTGAGTTACTCCAGCGCTTTCCATTGCTCGAGAGAGAGAGAGAGAGAGAGAGAGAGGGAGAGATGGGGGTTTTGTAAGCTAGGATTTAAAGGGAGATTAGCAAAAGAGATTGGAAAAAGAAAGCAGAGGTAATTTGCAGCTGCTTGCATCAGAGTAAAACTATAGTACAGGATACGGAGTGAGCAGGTCCAAAGGACATTACAGTGTACATGAAACTAATGTCTGAATGAATCTGGTGAATTTAGTGTATAACTGTGCATTACTTACATTAATATCACCACACTCTTGCAGATCGAAAACATATTTTACTAATTGGAATTAATTTATAAATCAATCATCAGAATCTTATTTTAAAATGAAAGGGGCAGCTTTTTGTTTTTCTTATTACACATCTACCCAAGGAACACAATTTAAAGGAGGCAGTATTTGTTATTCATTTTTGCAAATGTTCTTGCATTCATAGGTTAATATACCAACCTTGTTAATGGTATTCTGTCAAAAATGTTCTCCCTTGTTTTGTGCACTGCTGGAAATTTAAATGGATGAAAATTGAAATAAATGCTTGACAATAAATGTTGACTTTATTTTCAAATGTGTTTTTAAATGAATTTTGCTGAAGCCTGTGTGCCATACCGCAGGAATTGCAGTGAAGTGAATACAAGTCCACAGGAAACGCATTCAATAAGCAAGTCAATTCAACACAATGTGACCATAAGGTGGGGATGCATATAGCAAAAAGATGTATGCTGCAAGCTATAAAAGACCCTGTGGATGTGGCATATTGTACTGTGGCGATGCAGTTGGAGTTGCAATGGGTGGAATACCTTTTATAGAAATAAGGTCAGGGTGAACGGAAATGATACAATGGGATCTGTTGAAGACTGAACCACAATTTCCAAACGGGTATTGCTGAGAAATGAGGTCTCCACACCTCTTAATTTCCTCAGCATTTAATGCAACCTGCTTTTTTCTGCCTGAAGGCAAGTGATAAATGAAAGGTAAAGAAAAGAGCACTAATAAACCATAAATTGACGCATTGATAGGAGCAATGATTTATTGTGACAAACGCTGGCTAAGACATGCATAACATTGGAAAATACATGAATATAGATGAAGGAAGAGAAAATGTGGAAACGGAACACTTTGAATTTGAAGCTTATGTGTCATGAAGACTGAAGTAAATTCGATTTTGCTTTTCGTGAGAAAGAGGTATCATTCGACATCGAAAGGTCAAGAAAAATGTAGGTGTTGTAAAACTGGTAACACATCTGAACTTTGACTTTTATTTTCAGATCTTTAGTGAAAAAAACAAAAATTTCCCCAGAAGGTGACAAATGTGACTTCAGTCTGGTCCTATTTTGTCATGATGTCGGAAGAGGTCATTTGGTCCGTTGAGTGTATTCTGAGTCTCGGCGCAATTCCTTCAATTCCATTTCCTAAATTAAAATTTCCTGTAGCTTATTCTGTTGCCTGCCTGTAAACTCCGACCACCGACCGATCACCATCAACACTGAGTGATTTACAATAGCCAGTTAACGTACCAACCAGTGGATGTTGAATAAGCCCCAAAGCTCCTGGTGGAGGAAGGCTGCATGGTTATAGGATGAATGTGCAAGCTCCACACGGACAGCTCGAAAGGCCAGCATCTAATCCAAGTTACTGAAACCTTGTACACTCCACACTGAGCCACCAAGGAAATTACATGATGCACCTTGCAAGCGACTACAAGATATGCATCAATTGTGTGCTATCCAGTCAGCAGAAAGACTATACATGATTACAATCAAGTAGTCCACAATGTACAGCTACAAGATGAAATGAATAACATTTAGAGCCAGGTAAAGTCTGATTAAAGATAGTCCAAGGCCTCCAGTGAGGTAGATGGTCGCTCAACATTGCTCTCTAGTTGGCGAAAAGACGGTTCAATTGCCTGATAACAGCTGGGAAGAAACTGTCCCTGAATATGGTGGTATGTGTTTTCACACTTCTGTACCTCTTGCCTGACATGAGAGGGGAGGAGGAGTGCCCGGGGTGAGACACGTTCTTTATTATGCCGGTGGCCGCGTGAAGTGTAGATGGAATCAATGGAAGGGAGGTTGGTTTGCATTATGGCCTGGGCTGCATCCACAAGTCTCTGCAATTCCATATGGTCTTGGATGGCGATCAACTCTTAGGTTGATGCTGAATGCATCTAAACATAAGATTGACTTGAGTGTGTATGGTGCTTTCCATGTCCTTTTTCAGGTCTTCCCAAAAACCCTCGTAGCCAATGAAGGACTTAAAGTGCCCTCCATAATGTTTGGGACAAAGGCCCATCATTTATTTATTTGCTTCTGTACTCCACAATTTGAGATTTGTAATACGTGGTTAAAGTGCACATTGTAAAAAATTACGTGGTTAAAGTGCACATTGTCAGATTTTAATAAAGGCCATTTTTATACATTTTTGTTTCACCATGTAGAAATTACAGCAGTGTTTATACATAGTCCCCCCCCCCCCCAACCCCCTCCATTTCAGGGCACCATAATGTTTGGGGCACAGCAATGTCATGTAAATGAAAGTAGTTATGTTTAGTATTTTGTTGCATATCCTTTGTCTGCAATGACTGCTGAAGTCTGTGATTCATGGACATCGCCAGTTGCCGGGTGTCTTCTCTGGTGATGCTCTGGTCTCTGCCAGTCTTTCCGTCACCTTTGGAAACTTTTATAGTTGTCTATCAACATGAGGACCAAAGTTGTGCCAAAGAAAGTCAAAGAACCCATTATGAGACAGAGAAACAAGAATAAACTGTTAGAGACATCAGCCAAACCTTAGGCTTACCAAAATTGACTGTTTGGAACATCATAAAGAAGAAAGAGCACTGGTGAGCTTACTAATCACAGGGGGACTGGCAGGCCAAGGAAGACCTCCACAGCTGATGACCGAAGAATTCTCTCTATAATAAAGAAAAATCCCCAAGCACCTGTCCGACAGATCAGAAACACTCTTCAGGAGTCAGGTGTGTATTTGTCAATGTCCACTGTCCGCTGAAGAGCTCATGAACAAAAATACAGGATATAGTTTGCCAAGAAGTACTTAAAAGAGCAACAACTGTTTTGGAAAAAGGTCTTGTGGACAGATGAGATGAAGATTAACTTGTATCAGAGTGATGGCAAGAGCAAAGTATGGAGGAGAGAAGGAACTGCCCAAGATTCAAAGCATACCACCTCATCTGTGAAACACGGTGGTGGTGGTATTATGGCCTCGGCATGTATGGCTGCCAAAGGTACTGGCTCACTTATCTTCATTGATGATACAACTGCTGATGGTAGTAGCATAATGAATTATGTGAAGTGTATAGACCCATCCTATCTTCTCAAGTTCAAACAAATGCCTCAAAACAAATCGTTCATTCTACAGCAAGGCAAGGATCCCAAATATACTGCTAAAGCAACAAAGGAGTTTTTCAAAGCTTTAAAAAATGGTCAATTCTTGAGTGGCCAAGTCAATCACCCGATCTGAACCCAATTGAGCATGACTTTTTTTTATTCAGAAGAGAAAACTGAAGGGGACAAGCCCCAAAATAAGCATAAGTTAAAGATGGCTGCAGTTCAGGCCTGGCAGAGCATCACCAGAGAAGACACCCGGCAACTGGCTATGTCCATGAATCGCAGACTTCAAGCAGTCATTGCATGCAAAGGATACGCAACAAAATACTAAACATGACACCTTTCATTTACATGACATTCCTGTGTCCCAAACAGTATGGTGCCCTGAAATTGGGGGGGGGGGGGGGGGGGGGGTGGGGGTATGTATAATGACTGCTGTAATTTCTATATGTGTGAAACCAAAATGTATA
Source organism: Raja brachyura (assembly GCA_963514005.1). The sequence continues at coordinate 10,333,847 of OY740810.1, forward strand.
AAAATGGCCAATATTAAAATCTGACAATGTGCACTTTAACCATATGTTATTTTATTTATTTATTTTTCTAGTACAAATCTAAAATTGTGGAGTACAGGCAAATAAATAAATGATGTGTCTTTGTCCCAAACATTATGGAGGGCACTGTTAGATATGTTAACACCATCGTAATGTTGGAATCAAGTAGACCACAGAGTACACGGATGTTCCTAGAAATGCCCACATGATAGTGACCAAATCTGTTTTTGTTATGACGTTTTAGTGTTGAATATTATCCAGAGCACCCATGGATAACTGACCATCAAATTAGTGGCATGCAATCTTTTATGGCCAGCTTGGGGGGGATATACAAATCTGATGTAAAATTCTGATTTTTGTTTAAAAAGGCAGTATTGTTTAAAAAGGCTACATTCTTATCAATTTTACAGGCCTTCAGTAATAGTGTCTGCATGCAGATGAAAATACTTGTGTGATTTAAAAATAAATAAAATTGATGTTTTACCAAAATCAAGTATGTATGTGGCACATTTGCTGCAGTGCAGTGAAGAGAACTTGTTGTTCAGGTTGTTCTTAGAAGAGAATGGTAAGAATGCCTGCAGCTCTAGACTGCCCAGGAGCAATGCTATTGATCCCTCATTGTGTTGCTTGTAACGATATTCTCTTTGCCTTCTTGTTTTGTTAATTGAGTTGGACTGGATTTTTCTATATAATTTTTTGTCATAAAATTGCAGCTTTCTCTGTGGTAATTTTAAGCTATTCTAATAATAATGCAACTGCGTACTAGAATTAGTAAATATTACAACCACTTGATGAATTGGTGGACCAATTTATGAAAGTAATCCGTTATAAAACTGTCCCACGTATCATCAGTGCAAAGGCGTGTGTATTAATTGCTTTGTTCAAATACGGTGAATATTCGAATGAACATTTTTTTTCAAGTTTGCATCTTTCACTAATTCATAGATTTAATCAAAATATGTGTCTTGGTTAAAATGCCAATTGAATGGTGCAGACAAAAATGCTGGAGAAGCTCAGCGGGTGAGGCAGCATCTATGGAGCGAAGGAAATGGGCAAAGTTTCGGGCCAAAATCCTTCTTCAGACTGAATTGAGTGGTGCAACTTGGTTTTCAAAAAAAAGTTGAACAATGGGGCTAGTATCTAGAATTAGGAAATCCAATTTATGGTTTGAAAGAAAAGGTTAACTGTACTTGTGGCTGATTTGCAGCTATTTATACTGGTTGCTTGGTTTACAATGTCGTTTTTGTCAAGTTGCCCAATTAATTTTTATGACCTTTTCGTAAGCATTAGAAAAATGCACTGTTCAGTTTGATTTTAGTCTGCCTGGGTAGAAAATAGAAAATCTGAGTGAGAAGTCTAATTAACATAATTTTTTATCATATGCTAACTTTGAGTCTTTTATTTGTATTTGCGCAGTAATATTGAAGTTCTGTGCCAAAAAGCACAAGCTTTGAAAGATGGTGTGGTCTGCATTTATATTGCTGCTCCTGGAAAAAGAGATCTCAGTTCTTGCACCCTACCACTAATGATTCCACCTATCAGAAGTTACAATTTAGAAAATGTTTGCTCTGAACAGCCAACTTGAATAGTTTTAAACAAAAAAAACCCAGATATAGTTGTAACTACTCAGCTGGTCAGACAGCACATGTGGGCCATGAACAAAGTTAACATTTCAGGTCCTGTGGCACTTGGTCTGATTCCCTCTCCACAGATGCTGAGAATGTGGATTGGTGATGCTTTCAGTCGGGACTCTTCAGACTGATTGTGGTGTTGTGGGGGTGGGGCAAGAAAACTGGAAGAGAGGAGGGGAAGTATAAAGCCTACATGTGATAGATGAATACATGTTTTGGGGGGGGGGGGGGGGGGGGTGAAACTGCAAAAGGTGTGGAATAAGGATAGAAGAGGTGAGAGTTGTGAAGCCAGACGAGGAAATATAAGTGGAAGGGGAGGATCACACCCTAAGTTGCATCTTCCCATCCCCAACCCTTCTGCTCCCTTCGCAACTCCTTATTCACTCATCCCTTCCCCAAGTACTTTCCCCTGCAACTGCAATTCCCGTCCCTCTACCTGCTCTCCAACATCCATCCAGGGACCCCAGCAGTCCTTCCAAGTAAGATAGACATCCATTTGAATTCCCCTTCCTACACTGATCTTTCTGTCCTGGGCGGCCTCTATTGCTAGAGTGAGGCCACATACAGACTGGAGGAATAGCACCTCGTATGCTGCTTGGTAGCTTACAACGGAATAAAAATTAAATCGAAAATTAACCTAGATACAACCCCTTTATTTCCCTTCTATTCCCCTCAAAATATACATGCATTCTCTCCACTAAATCCTCCTTTATTGGTATAATCAGTGCTTTTGTATAGTGCAAATGTAAGGGTTATATATCATTTTTTGCAGAGATTGGCATCTTTGGTAATGCATTCTTATTGTACCAGTAATTTCATTGCACCAGTTGGTCAGAATATTTCTTGAACCATTAAGATTAAGTAACAAATTAAATCCTTAGTATGTCAATTTTCAATTTGTGCATTTGAAACCCAATGAGAATTTGAGAAAGTGACTTGCATTATTTGTAATTTTAGATTCTCCAGTTCCCACTTCCAACCTAAGTTTTCTGTCAACAGGAATCTAACTCTTGCGAATAAACATGTTTTCTGTAGTACTGAATAAATGTAAATTTTCCTTTCCAAAACTTGATTAAGTCAAGTTTAAGTCAAGTTTATTGTATTTTTGATCTAGGCACAAGGTTTCTTGAGTGGGCTGCTGTTTTCGGGATGTTGACTTACCACCACGATGGTGATACTTTATTGTCACATGTACCTGGGGACAGTGACATTCTTTGTTTTGCACTGCATACACAAACTATGCAAGGAGTTGGCATGCACCATGTATAGGGGGCAAACAAAGTATTTAGTCCAGTCCCGATGGTCCTGCTTCGTTCTTGGCTGCCCTTCCATCTCTCCCCCCCCCCCCCCCCCCCCCCCCCCGCACACCAGGTCCTTCTTTTAATCTCTGGTGTCTTTAAAGAGCATTCCAGGGAGCCGTAAATAATTCTTTAATGTTTGAGGAAAAGATGCAGAAAGCTTTGTGTTCCTTGATTTTGAAATAACTGCTGCACTTCTACTTTGCCAAGGCTTGTCATGACCGTTTTGAAGAAAAAGCAATTCATAAGTTCATAAGTGTTGGGAGCAGAATTACACCATTCGGCCCATCATGTCTATTCCACTATTTAACAATGGTAGATCTATTGTTTCCTCTGAACCCCATTCTCCTGCCCTCTCCCCACCCTCAATTACAAAATTGAGTTCACGGCAAAATTGGCGGGTAGCCCGAGAAGGGATTTGTGAATGAAGAAACAAAAATCAACTTGGGTAATTTATAATACATAAGGTAGCTTTCGAAGAATGATGAGGGTTAGGTGTGTACAACGCCACAATTACATGCTTGAACTAAAATACAGATGTTGAATACAATACTTCCTGTGGTTAAAAATACAATAGTAAGCTACTATGTCTGGCAATAGCATTTTGTGGATCAATATTTGCCTGCCAAAAATGGACAGGATTTTGTTTTGGATTCCTCATATTTCCTGTAAAGTTAATAATTTATTTATATATAGCTTTTAAACGAATGCGAAGGTTTGCACAAAAGAATTCGGGTAAACGTACTGGTACTGCACAATTTGCAGGTGCAATTTAAATTTCTTTTTAAAATTATTGATTGCTTTCATGTGCCCGACAAAAGGTTTTCTTTGGAAAATAGTTATAAAGTGTACATACTAGTTTTCAGATTGACATTCTCTTAACCTGTAGCAACACCTGCTATCAATTAGGAATCTCAAAAGTTCCGCAATTCAACTTTCAAGAAAGGTTACCATTTTGGAAATGACAAATGTTGGAAAACCCAGCAGGATTTGTGGAAAGCATCTGTGGAAAACGAAATAGTTACTGTAATGTTTCAAGTCTAGGAACCTTTCAACAGAACTAACGAAGTTAAGCTGGATAGGAGAGACGATGGTGTGAGGCCATTAGGTGGAACAAAGACTGAAATAAAAATAGACAGTGCGTCAGTAACTCAGCTGGTCAGGCAGTATTTCTGGAGAACATGGGCAAGTGATATTTCTCCATTTAATATGCTGATGTTTTGTCCAGTCTTTTCTGCTCCCCTCTCAAAATTGACTTGTGTTTATGTGTGTAATTTTTTAATTTGTTGTGGTTTTTTTGTATTGCAGCATTTCTCCTTTGGAAGTGCATTGTTTACTCCAGCAGCTTTTGTCAAAAAATCATTCAACTTTGCCGTTTGACTTTTATAAGTAATCCGTGGGAACATGGTGGATTCTTTCATTTTTAGTCCATCACAAGATCTAAAAATAGAAAATTGTTTACTTCCCTTTCAGCTTTCTGCAAAATATCAGTAGCTTCTGCACAAAAATAGCACTTTTTACTACAAATTTAAGAGAATTGGATGTCACCTTATGTTTGCACCAACTGCAAGGGACTATTTTTAAATTTGCATCAATGTTTCCTTCAAAATAGACTCAAGAACCAGTTCACACCCATTCGATCCTAATCTCACAATTTCTGTCTTTTCATCTCTGGCCTTTGCCCAACCATCTGTCTATTATCAAAAAACCTTCATCTGTATCCACCAGGCTTTGCCTTGCATCTTCTCTTCTGAGGAAAGTCCCAATGCAAAGTCCGAAGAAGAGCCCCAATCCAAAACGTCACCTATTTATGTTCTCTAGATACACTGCCCTCCATAATCCAGATCCAGATGCTTATATATATTATCTCTAAGTATCCTTTCCATTAATTTGCCTACCACTGACGTCAAACTAACAGGTCTATAATTGCTAGGTTTATTCTTTGAACCCTTTTTAAACAATGGAACAACATGCGCAGTACGCCAATCCTCCGGCACTATTCCCGTTTCTAATGACATTTGAAATATTTCTGTCATAGCCCCTGCTATTTCTACTCTAACTTCCCTCAATGTCCTAGGGAATATCCTGTCAGGACCTGGAGACTTATCCACTTTTATATTTTTCAAAAGTGTCAGTACTTCCTCCTCTTTGAATCTCATAGTTTCCATAGCTACTCTACTTTTTTCCCCCTTACCTCAGAGTCCAATATCCTTCTCCTTGGTGAATACCGAAAAAAAGAAATTGTTCAATATCTCCCCCATCTCTTTTGGCTCTGCAGATAGCTGTCCATTCTGGCTCTCTAATGGTCCAATTTTATCCCTCGTTATCCTTTTGCTATTAATATAGCTGTAGAAACCCTTTGGATTTACTTTCACCTTTCTTGCCAAAGCAACCTCGTCTTTTAGCTATTCTTATTTCTTTCTTAAGATTCTTTTTACATTCTATCTACTCATCTAGCACCTCATTTATTCCATGCCTCCTATAATTATTATAGATATCTCTCTTTTTTTCAAACCAAGTGTCCAATTTCCCTTGAAAACCATGGCTCTTTCCGATTTTTACTATTTCCTTTCAACTGAACAGGGGCATAAAGATTCTGTATTCTTACAATTTCCCCTTTAAATGTCCTCCATTTCTCTTCTACATCCTTCCCATAAAACAAAATGTCCCAATTCACTCCTTTTAAATCATTACGCATTCCCTCAAAGTTAGCCTTTCTCCAATCAAAAATCTCAACCCTAGTTCCAGTTCTGACTCTCTCCATAATTATATTGAACAAGTTAGGCCTTTATTCTTTGGAGCGCAGAAGGTTAAGGGGGGGGGACACATGATTGAAGTCTTTAAAATGATGAAATGGATAGACAGAGTTGACGTGGATAAGCTTTTCCCATTGAGGGTAGGGAATATTCAAACAAGGAGGCATGACATGAGAATTAAGGGACAGAAGTTTAGCGGTGACATGAGGGGGAACTTCTTTACTCAGAGAGTGGTGACTGTGTGGAATGATCTTCCAGCAGAAGTGGTGGAGGCAGGATCGATTTTAACATTTAAAAGTAAAGTGGATAGGTATATGGACGGGAAGGGAATGGAAGGGTATGGTTTGAGTGCAGGTAGATGGGACTAGGGGAAAATAAATGGTCGGCACAGACTGGAAGGGCCGAGAAGGCCTGTTTCCGTGCTGTAATTGTTATATGGTTATAATTTCCCCTTTCTGATTATTCTAATGTTTGGGACATCATTTATTTATTTGCCTCTGTATTCCACAATTTGAGATTTGTAATAGAAAAAAATCACATGTGGTTAAAGTGCACATTGTCAGATTTTAATAAAGGGTATTTTTAATCATTTTGGTTTCACCATGTGAAAATTACCACAGTGTTTATACATAGACTCTCCCATTTCAGGGTACCATAATGTTTGGGACACAGCTATGTCATGTAAATGAAAGTAATCATGTTTAGTATTTTGTTGCATATATCCTTCGCATGCAATGACTGCTTGAAGTCTGTGATTCATGGGCATCACCAGTTGCTGGGTGTCTTCCCTGGTGATGCTCTGCCAGGCCTGTATTACATCCATCTTTAGCTTATTTTGGGGGCTAGTACCCTTCAGTTTTTTCTTAGCATATAAAAGGCATGCTCAATTGGGTTCAGATCGAATGATTGACTTAGCAATTCAAGAATTTACCATTTTTTTAGCTGTGAAAAACTCTGTTGTTACTTTAGCAGTATGTTTGGGATCATTGTCTTGCTGTAGAATGAACCGCCTGCCAATGAGTTTTGAGGCATTTGTTTGAACTTGAGCAGTTAGGATGTGTCTATACACTTCAGAATTCATTATGCTACTACCATCAGCAGTTGAATCATCAATGAAGATAAGTGAGTCGGTGCCTTCAGCAGCCATACATGCCCAGGCCATAACACCCCCACCACCGTGTTTCACAGATGAGGTGGTATGCTTTGGATCTAGGGCAGTTCCTTCTCTCCTCCATAATCTTGCTATCACTGCTATAAGTTAATCTTCGTCTCATCTGTCCACAACACCTTTTTCCAGAATTGTGGTTACTCCTTTAAGTACTTCTTGGCGAACTGTAATGTGGCCATCCTATTTTTGCGGCTATCCAGTGGTTTGCATCTTGCAGTGTAGCCTCTGGATTTCTGTTCATGAAGTCTTCTGCGGACAGTGGGCGTTGGCAAATCCACAGCCGAGTCCCGAAGAGTGTTTCTGATCTGTCAGACAGCTGTTTGGGGATTTTTGTTTATTATAGAAAGAATTCTGTCTTCAGCTATGGAGGTCTTCCTTGGCCTGCCAGTCCCTTTGCAAATAGTAAACTCACCAGTGCACTCTTTCCTCTTTTGCTGTTCCAAACAGTTGAGTTTAGTAAGCCTAAGGTTTGGCTGATGTCTCTAGCAGTTTTATTCTTGTTTCTCAGTCTCATAATGGCTTCTTTGACTTTCAATGGCACAACTTTGGTCCTCGTGTTGATAAACAGCAGTAAAGGTTTCCAAAGGTGATGGAAAGACTGAAGGAAAGACTAGGTGCTGAGAGCTCTCTTATACCTTCATTAAGGAAGCAATTAAACACACCTGAGCAATTACAAATGCCTGTGGGGGAGGGGGACTATGTATAAACACTGCTGTCATTTCTACATGGTGAAACCAAAATGTATAAAAATGGCTTTTAATACAAATCTGACAATGCGCGCACTAACTGATGGGTCTTTGTCCCAAACATATGGAGGGCACTGTATGCTGCTTGACCCTCTGAGTTAGTCCAGCACTTTGTCTCTTCAAAATCGTTGTTGTTCCATTTTAATTTAACATTATTCTGATAGTTAATGTAATAATTGCTACTGATATTACAGGCTTATGAACTGGTACAACCAGTTGGCCAAGGAAGTGGGAGTTTCCTTATCTGCTGTTTGATGTTTAAGTATATGTCTCTGCCTGTATCTTTTTTGTAAAATAATGCTTGTGCTTTTAAATGATTAGATTTTGAGCAATTTGGACTGTTCATGTAGGACTTGGTTTCAATTTTGTAGTTGTGAAAAGTGGAATGAAATTGCTTGAGGGACTGCAGACATTGTGTAATGACTGCATCAAGAGAAAGCAACATTGTGACCTTAAATATATTCTCACCAAAATTATTTGTTATTTTACATGCATATCAAGCCTTTTTGAAGGTAGACGCAAAATGCTGGAGTCTTCTTCTTCTTTCAAGTCCATCTTGTTACAAATGTTGAACCCGCTGTCATCGTCCATCCTGAAAAGGACGCAAGCATCCGGCAACAATCGGTGGGAGCCATCACGTGTCGCAGTAGATGGTGGTAGCAGAATCAGCTCAGGATACTTTCAGTTTCCAGCCCCGCGACATGGACACTTCTGCTGTGGGGCCACTGCTGGAGTAATTCCAGGGTGATGTTTTGGGGCTGTCTGAAGAAGGGCCTTGACCCGAATAGTTACCCATTCCTTCTCTCCAGAGATGCTGCCTGTCCCGCTGAGTTACTCCAGCATTTTATGGTTATTTTTGATTCATGATCACTGCCTTTGTGCCCAGCTCTGATCAGATTTGGTATCTTCCACACAGGAGCCTTTGCAGTCAGGTCAGAGATTGAAATCATCTTCCAGGAATAAACATTTAATTCACTTTTGCCTCAAGTTTATTACTGTTGTGCCCTGTGATGCTGTAGACATGTGTCACCAATATTTCTTGCGACTCAACAGTGAGCTGAGAGATTTAATGAGTTATCGGAGCAGAATACAGGCCCACCAAGTTTACTCCACCATTCAGTTATGGCTGATCTATCTTTCCCTCTGAACCCCATTATCCTGCATTCTCCCCATGAACCCTGACACCCATGCTAATGATGAATCTGTTCATCTCTGCTTTAAAAATATCTTTTAACTTGACCTCCACAGCTGTCCATGGCAATGAATGCCAAGGATACACCATCCTATGCTAAATCTTCCTATCCACCGAGAACTGGGTTGGCATGTGTGGATAAACAATATCAGTACTGACCATACTCATTTCAGGGTTTCAAGTCGCAGAGATCGCCAATGACCCTTAATAGCCTCTCCCACATCAAGTATTTTGCCTAGACTCTGACATTTATACAAGCAATTATGCTTATTATATCCTCAATGTTTGCACGCCTGAGATTTGGCGACAGCCTCCCAAACATTGTTTTTTTTTTCCCTTAGTTTTTAGTTTCAAGATGCATTGTGGAAACAGGGCCTTCAGGCCACTGAATCCTCGTCGACCAGCATGCATGCCTACACGAGCACTATCCTACATACTAGGATAAATATTGATGAGGGACTTGTCCAAATTTTGATCTATTCTGATTGTGCCACAGCATCTTTAACGCCCAAATTATTATTTTATTTGCTCTTCAATTGCGAGGTTTAATTTAACGTCCCAAATTTACTGTTCAGGGATGCTTTTTCCTAGCTGTCCCGTACACTCTGTAAATGTTTTCACTGTTCTGAAGGTGTCAAATAGAAGAGCCTACTCAAGTGTCAGTGAGATGTTATATTAGGAATGTGTTGGGCAGAATTAATTATATTACTGTTTCTTTATTTGAGGAAGCCAAACATGAGCAAACAGATTACAAGTTGTGACTGGGATATTGGGTAACAGTTAACAAATAACCCAGTCCAGGCTTCAAAATTGATATTTTTAAAATAAAACTTAATGGCACTCTGAGAGTGGTGCATATTCATTTCAATGATGTAGTGATGGTTTGCATCTTGGGGCTAATGGAATCAAGGGATACGAGGAGAAAGCAGGAACAGGGGACTGATACTGGATGATCAGCCATGATCATATTGAATGATGGTGCTGGCTCGAAGGGCTGAAAGGCCCTACTCCTGCACCTATTGTCCATGTTTCTCTCCTCGGCATTATGACAGTGTATTTGGTGCTGCAACAGAAATGGCCACCAACTGAAATGATAATGATATAACTAGATGAAGCCAGACTTGCAGAGTATGCTCAGTATTTCCCTGCATCAATTATATTTACTTTCGAGATACAGCGTCGAAAACTGACCCTTCGGCCTACCAAGTCCACGCTGACCAGCCATCCATACACTAGCACTATCCAACACACTAGGGACAATTTACAGAAGCCAATTAACCTACAAACCTGTACGTCTTTGGAGTTTTGTAGGAAACCAGAACAGCGGGAGAAAACCCACGCAGTCCCAGGGATGCACTCCGTACAGACAGCGCCCATAGTCAGGATCATACCCGGGTCTCTGGCGCTGTAGGGCAGCAACTCTACCGCTGTGCCACTTGTGTTTGTGTAACTGTATATTTGCTTCAGTCATTTGATAGCAAAGATAGAACTTTTTTTAATAGTCATTCAGGGTATGTGGGTTTCACAGCTGAGCCAGCATTTAATTGCTTATCCCCTGAATGAGCCTTTGGAAGGTGTGGGTCAGCTGCAGCCTTGAATCACTACAGTCCCGGAGGTGCAGATATATCTACAACGCTGTTTGGGAGGGAGTTCCAGGATTTGGCCCAGCAACATTGAAGGAATAGTTCAAGAAAGAACTGCCGATGCTTGAAAAATCGGAGGTAGACAAAAGATGCTGGAGATATTCAGCAGGTCAGGCAGCATCTGTGGAGAGAAGGAATAGGCGACGTTTCGAGTCGAGACCCTTCTTCAGACTGAAGAAGTATATTGTGAAGGAATAATAATGCGTTTCCAATTTATGATAATGGAAGGCGACTTCCAGATGGCAGTTTTTAATGTTTTTTTTTGCCCCTGTCCTTCCAGGTGGTCAAAGTCGTGGGTTTGTAAGATGCAGTCTTAAGGAGTCTTGGCGAGTTGCTTCAGTGCATTGGGTAGATGTTACAAACTGCTGCTCCTGTGCATTGTTGGTTGGTGGAGTGAGTGGATTGTTGTGGATGAGGTGCCGATTGAGCAGGTTGCTGTCAATATGGTGTTGACCTGCTTGAATAGTGTTGAAGCTGCAATCGTCTAGGCAAGTGAAGAGCATCCATAACACTCGTGACGAGCTTTGTAGATGGTGCATTATGGAGAGTGATTTGCTCACCACAGGATTCCTCACCTCTGACATGCTCTTGCAGCCCCATTGTGAATATAGTTGCTCCAATTCATTTTCTGGTCATTGACAAACCTTGGATATTGATAGTAGGTGATTCAGTGATGGTAATGTCATTGAACATTAGGGGATCATTGCTGGATTATCTCTGGGAGGATATTCTCATTGCCTAGCACCTGTGTGTGGCATGCGAGTTAGTTCAGAACTTTAAAGTTTACTCTTTGTGACAAACCACTTTTTTAGAAACTTAGAAAAAAGATATTAGGTGCAGGAGTAGGCCATTTGGCCCTTCGAGCCTGCACCGCCATTCAATATGATCATGGCTGATCATCCAACTCAGTATCCCGTACCTGCCTTCTCTCCATACCCTCTGATCCCCTTAGCCACAAGGGCCACATCTAGCTCCCTCTTAAATATAGCCAATGAACTGGCCTCAACTGCCCTCTGTGGCAGAGAGTTCCAGAGACCCACCACTCTCTGTGTGAAAAAATTCCTTCTCATCTCGGTCCTAAAGGATTTCCCCCTTATCCTTAAGCTGTGACCCCTTGTCCTGGACCTCCCCAACATCGGGAACAATCTTCCTGCATCTAGCCTGTCCAACCCCTTAAGAATTTTGTAAGTTTCTATAAGATCGCCTCTCAATCTCCTAAATTCTAGAGAGTATAAACTGAGTCTATGCGGTCTTTGTTCATAAGACAGTCCTGACATCCCAGGAATCAGTCTGGTGAACCTTCTCTGCACTCCCTCTATGGGAGTCCCTTTTGATCCCGAGTCATAGAAATGTTTTGTCTAATTTAAGCAATGTATACCTCTTTAAATTCTAAATGAATTCACATTATCTTGGTAAAAGGTTCTCAAGGGATTCTCACTTAAAGAAGTTCCATAAAATTACCAAACTGCCAATTTGACCATTCATTCTCCAGACACACTTCTCTCCTTCCCCTCTTTCTCTCCCAGGTATTCCCGCGCATATGCACAGTTTTAAAGGTTGTCACGTTTTCTCGACAAGTCTTGCTGAAGTCTTGCACAATTTATGATTAAAAAAATAAAAACATTAATCTTCATTTATACCAGTTACATTTAAGTAGTCCACAGAAATATTGTGCATGTTGTGTGGAACCATTAATCTTTCTGGAAGTTTTATTTTCCAGCTCATTAATGGCAAGTACAGCATACTAATGAGGTCTCAGTTTGTGAGCTTCTCTGCCTGTATAATTCTGATGCACGAGGCAAAAGATAGTCCTGTATTTATATCATGTGTTCATCTTCTTCCCACAGTCATTTATTTCCACTATCTTCCACCAGGAAAGGTCATTAACATGAAGCATTAACTCTTGTTTCGGTTTACAGATGCCTGACCTGAGTATTATCATTTTCCAATGCTTTGTTTTGCAGATTTCCAGCATCTGCAGGATTTGGCTTTTAAATTGCTAATGTGAATCCTAATGTGAATGGTTGGAATGAATGCTGCTCCAAACGTTTAAAGGGAATTCATGGACCTCCGTTCGGTAATGTTACCGAAACCAATTCCAGTCCATGGTGGCTCCATAAAAATCTAGTTTAAAAACAGAACTACAGGTTTAAGCAGGGATTTTGAGTCCAACATTCCAAATGACTGGGGATTGTTCACCACAGATTAAAGGGGCGAAATGTAAAGAATGATGACGGCCTCCAGGATTTTAAATTGCATTCACTGTTATATACACGCACTTGACCAAAACACGCAGTGGTGGAGTAACTCAGCAGGTCAGGCAGCATCGGCGGAAGGAATGGGTAGTGGCATTTAAGGGCATGCAGACACAGACGCACACAATCTACATTTATACCAAGTCACTGGACCTACAAACCTGTATACCTTTGGAGTGGGAGAGAAAACCGGAGCACCCGGCGATGCAAGACCGATGCTTGTACAGGATCTAACCCGGGTATCTGGCGCTCTAAGGCAGCAACTCTACTGCTGCACCACCGTGCCGCTTCACACACGTCAGACTTCCCACCATTCACTCCATCGACACATTTACACTGCCTCGGAAAAGCAGCCAACATAATCAAAGACTTGTCCCACCACAGTCATTCATCCTTCTCCCTGCTCCCATCAAGCAAAAGTTCGCACCACAGACCGAGGAACATCATCTTCCCCAATGTTATCAGCCTTCTGAACGATCCTTCCATAAGCTAGGGTACTGTCTGATTCAGCTCTCACCATTGGAGATAAATTGTAGAGACAAGCAGACTCTGGGCGTCACAGTGGCACAGCGGCAGAGTTGCTGCCTTACAACGCTTGCAGCGCCAGAGACCAGGGTTTGATCCCAACTACGGGTGCTGTCTCTACGGACTTTATACATTCTCCCCTTGACCACGTAGGTGTTCTCTGAGATCTTCAGTTTCCTATTACACTCCGAAGACGTACAGGTTTGTTGGTTAATTGGCTTGGTATAAGTGTAAATTGTCCCTAGTGTGTGTGGGATCGTGTTAATGTGCGGGGATCGCTGGTCGGTGCGGACACAGTGGGCCAAGGGGCCTGTTTCCACGCTGTATCGCTAAACTAAACTGATGCTCTACGATGCTGAGAACTATATTCCGCACTCTATCTTACTGTTTGCTCCATCTATTGTACCCGAGTTTGGCTTGATTGTATTTATGTATGGCATACCTGAGCTGTTTGGATAGCATGCAAAACAAAGTGTTTCACTGTACCTCAATACATGTGCCCATAATACTAAGCCTTTAATTGACTCTGCTTGTGCATTGTTGTTTACAAACAAGTTACTGATATATCTTTTACCGGTGCCTGGGCTTTTTCCAATCTACCATCAGTGTTATTTAAATCAATCTGCCTTGCTCCAAATTCCCATTTTTTGATGTACAGTCTCCGTCTTAGTGCAGAGCTCCCCTTTGTTTGTCATTTTCAATTATGGGTACGTCCAGGGAGCACAGGTCTTGACATCAATATAAGCTGAACACCGAGGTAGGTAATCTTATGCAGCCTTCGTGGATTCATTCTGCTGATAATTCAAATGTCTTTGTGCTGGGGGAAAAAAAAAATGTACATCCAGTGAAATTGAATTAATCAGTACAAATTACATGGGAAAATGGGAATGTCATGCCAAAAATGAATTATGGAATAATTTGGGCAGAGCAGCTTTTGGATTACAAGGACATTGTACTTTTTTTAATGAGCATTGCGGTGCTAATACTTGGTGCTGTGGAGTAGAAGCAAATCGAGTTGATTCCATCTGCTCTCTTCCACATGCCAAATAATATGAGCACCCACGACATATTTTCCCACAAGTGGAAATACTGAAAAGTAAATTGTACACAATTGTACCCTGCAGTACTTAACGGCCCTGTATCTGGGGAAGGAATTGATAATGGCCATTTCTGCCTAAAGTTACAGCAGAGCAAGACTAGAAAATTGAAAAAATTATACTAGGCTTTTAAGGTTTTAAATTACACGAATTTGCAGGATTTAAAAATCCTACTTCAGTACCAGAATATGTAGGACGTTGCAGGCTTGGTATATTGATTTAAATCTTTTCCTCCTTCCTTCCATTATCAAAATCCCCTGTAACATTTGAACATTGCTCCATATCAAGCAGCAGGAAAGATTCAGTTTATTGTTTATAGTCATATGAACCAGGGTGCAATCAAATTTGTTGCTTGCTGGAGTAAACAGTAAAAATGGTCATTATAGATGCAGCAATTAAAATAGCGACAGATACAAAACAACAAAAGAACATTGAAAGGATTGTTGTTCAATATGAATTTGTTTTTAAAAAAAACAAACAAATTGCAGTATCTGAATAACCTGTCCCTTTGGTCCTTTTTCTTCGCAATTCTGATTTTTTTTTTTTGTCTAGCAACAAATATAAAGTAATTGATTTTTAATTTTTTTTTTTTTTTTTTGCAGGTCTACACCAAAAAGGAAAGTGGTTGTTGCATCTATAATTTCGATTTGACCGGAGGATGCGTTGTCTCTTAAAAAATGTACAAGAGAAGACAGAAATGGGAGATTTGTCGAGACCTCTGGTGGTGCTAAACGTGGAGTAGCACATTGTTTTAACCGTGATGAAATACTAAAATTCCAAGTTTTGGCATTGTGGGTTTGCATGGCAGAGTAACCGTGGAGAAGCCAGGCTATCACAAACTTATGGATTTTGATAAGAGAGGGGGGAGGGGTGAAGCAGAAGAAGCAAAGAGAATGTCAAAGTCTGGAGGACGGGGAACCAACTGCGGCCGGAGCTCGGGGACCAGTTCTGGAGTCTTAATGGTGGGTCCCAACTTCCGAGTGGGAAAGAAGATTGGATGTGGAAACTTTGGAGAGCTTCGTTTAGGTGAGAGTCGTCAGAATTGCCGCTTCCCTCTGTTTACTGCTTTGCCCATTTCTGATTAAACTGGTTTAGATTTTGTTTGACTTTTACAAGCTGTCTGTCTAGTAAGCCACACGAAGGTCTGGCACCTAGAGGAGTTCAGCATAGAAACGGGTCCTTCAGCCCAACTTGCCCATGCCGACCGAGATGCCCCATCTACACTAATCCTACGTGCCCACATTTGGCCCATATCCCGCTAAGCCTCTCCTGTCCATGTACCTGTCTAAATAGCTAACGAACAGAAGCACTGTTGATGGGTTGTAACTTTGCTCACTGCAGTGTTTGTGTTCCTGATACCCTGTTATTAACTTTTGCTTCAATTATCCTGTGGCTGAAAGCATCATACATCTTGCAACATGCACATAATTTCTCTATATTTATCTTTTGTCTCTTCAGCCTCTTGTATAATTTGTAATGGCACATGTCAAATATATTAATTATACTGTATCCTCAATTTTTTTTTTTGGGGGGGGTGAAATTATCTTTCTTGGTGACTCCATTATTGCCAGGAGATTTATTCTCTTGTACTGTGGCTCTTGTACTAATCAGATCAACATCGATGTCCTTCAAATGCTGTCAAACAGCTTGTTTCCATTTGGACTAAATAATTTCTGTTAACCTTTTTTTCTGCAAGAATAGCTAATCTTTTCTAATCATAGCCTTCATCCATATATTTATGCTAAATCTCCTCTACAAATTCAAACTCATTCAGCATATTTCACACCGCTATGCAGTTTACATTTTCTTTTCGTTGAGAAGCTTTGGCAAATAATCTAAATTCTCGTGCATTCATTGAACGTTTGAATCCACTATTCCTCATTGTGAACACATCATAACTACAGTGGCCTCCATAATGTTTGGGACAAAGGCCCATCATTTATTTATTTGTCTCTGTACTCCACAATTTGACATTTGTAATTAAAAAATGACTTGTGGTTAAAGTGCACATTGACAGATTTTAATAAAGGCCATTTTTATACATTTTGGTTTCACCATGTAGAAATTATACCAGTGTCTATACATAGTTCCCCCCCATTTCATGGCACTATAATGTTTGGGACACATGTCTTCGCATGTGTTTGTAATTGCTCAGGTGAGTTTAACTGTCTCCGTAATGCAGGTGTAAGAGCTCTCAGCATCCAGTCTTTCCATCAACTTTGGAAACCTTTATTGCTGTTTATCAACACGAGGACCAAAGTTGTGCCAATGAAAGTCAAAGATGCCAATCTGAGACTGAGAGACATCAGCCAAATGTTAGGCTTGCCAAAATCAGCTGTTTGGAACATCATTAAGAAGAAGGATAGCACTGGTGAGCTTACTAATCACAAATGGACTGGCAGGCCAAGGAAGACCTCCACAGCTGATGACAGAAGAATGATCTCTATAATAAAGAAAGATCCCCAAACACCTGACTGATCAGAATCACTCTTCAGCAGTCGGGTGTGGATTTGCCAATGACCACTGTCCGCAGAAGACTTCATGAGCAGAAATACAAAGGCTACACTGCAAGATGCAAACCACTGATTAGCCGCAAAAATAGGATGGCCAAGTTACAGTTTGCCAAAAAGTACTTAAAAGAGCAACCACAGTCTGGAAAAAGGGCTTGTGGACAGATGAGATGAAAATTAACTTGTGTCAGAGTGATGGTAAGAGCAAAGTATGGAGGAGAGAAGGAACTGCGCAAGATCCAAAGCACACCACCTCATCTGTGAAACAGCGGTGGGGGTGTTATGGCCTGGGCATGTATGGCTGCTGAAGGTACTGGCTCACTTCTCTTCTTTGATGATACAACTGCTGATGATAATTAATTCTGAAGTGTATAGATACATCCTATCTGCTCAAGTTCAAACAAATGCCTCAAAAGTCATTGACCGGCAGTTCATTCTACAGCAAGACAATAATCCCAAACATACTGATAAAGCAACAAAGGAGTTTTTCAAAGCTTAAAAAATGGTCGATTCTTGAGTGGCCGAGAATCGACCATTTTTGGTCACTCACCTGATCAGAACCCAATTGAGCATGCCTTTTATATGCTGAAGAGAAAACTGAAGGCCCCAAAACAACCATAAGCTAAAGATGGATGCAATGCAGGCCTGGCAGAGCATCACCAGAGAAGACACCCAGCAGCTGGTGATGTCCATGAATTGCAAATTTCAAGCAGTTCATTGCATGCAAAGGATATGCAACAAAATACTAAACATGACTACTTTCATTTATGTGACATTGCTGTGTCCCAAACATTATAGTGTCCTGAAATGGGGGGACTATGTGTAAACTCTGCTGTAATTTCTATATGTTGAAACCATAATGTAGCAAAATGGCATTTATTAAAATCTGACAATGTGCACTTTAACCACATGTGATTTTTTTTTTTCTATTACAAACCCCAAATTGTGGAGTACAGAGGCAAATAAATAAATGATGGGTCTTTGTCCCAAACATTATGGAGGGCACTGTATGCAGCTTGAGAAAGACATTGGACCTTTCTTATTCCTGAGCAGGTCCCTCCTTATTGCTTTTGCCTTCTAAAATCTATTAAAAAAATATGGGAGCTATTCAAATTGAAATAAAGACTTGTGCCATTGTTCATGTAGGACTAGCTTCTTAAAATAAATTGCCCCACTCTTATGGAAAACTATCTGGATTAAGGC
This sequence comes from Raja brachyura, assembly GCA_963514005.1. The sequence goes on from OY740810.1 coordinate 10,351,889, forward strand.
AAAGATTTGGCTTCAGGCATTAGGTTTTTATATTTTAACTGCTGCATTGTATAACATTAAAGAATTTAGTCTGCAGACAGAAGATATGCTCGGTATTTATGGGAGTATTTTTAAGGGAAGGGGAGCCAAACGTTTCTGCATGTGGATGAAAAAGGATTCCCTCGTAATCACTTAAATGCTGTGATTTGGCCAAAAGTTTATTATTAATGAAGGATTTTCATTGATAAAAGTGTATAATAAGATTTTTCTAACTTTCTAACATAAAAGATTGATGCACAATTAAAAAGGCTGTTGAAAGTAGATATTTGCCAGATCCTATATTGTCACCTGATTCTTCAGTAAAGTGCAATCAATGTTCCACAATCACCTGAATTCAGAAGTGACCTAGGCCTTTCTAAATGAGGACTGTAAAGCATGCATATTCAAATAAAGTCAAACAGCTGACGTGAGCCCTATGGCCCAACTCACTCATGCTGATCAAAGTGCCCCATCTGAGCTAATTCCACTTGCCTGCATTTGGTCCATATCCATGTATCTCCCCAAGCGTCTTTTAAATATTGTTATTGTACCTTCCTCAACCACTACCTCTGGCAGTTTTTTTCCATATACCCACCACCTCTGAGTAGAAAAAAAGTTGTCCCTCAGTTTCCTATTAAATCTTCGCCTCTCGCCTTAAAACTATGTCCTCTGGTTCTTGAGTCCCCTACCATGGGTAAAAGTCTCTGCATTCAACCTATCGATTCCCTTATGATTTTCTCTTGTGCGTAAAATAACAAAAAGACTGTTAAAGTTGTTGCAGATGCGCTCCATGTTTTTTTTTTTTGTAGGGATGGCCTGCCTCAAGCAAAATCTTGGTACTTGTTTGAAAGCTTTGTAACTTTGTGGTTGAGGCATTTGGCCAAATGACTATGACTGCCAAATAGGGTGCACCAGACTCTTTTTCACCAGGACTCTGACACCCTGTTCAGACCACTGTTTGTTCAGTTGATTTATGATCAAGGATGTTCCTCTGGATTAAGTGCTCTGAGGGAAGGGTGTAACAATAGGTTCAGCTAGAAAGAACATTCGGGGGCAATGTGGCCAGTTCCATGTTTCACAACAGTAGGTATGGATTAAACCTCAACCTGCAGTGACACTTCGAGTTAACGTACTCGAGGTCTAAGCAAAGCTTGAAGCAATCGAGCACAAAAATAGGTTTTAGACTGGGGTCTGACCTTTTTGAAGATTTGTGCATCAAGGTTGTGCAAACCAATTTCTTGAGCTTCTGTTGAAAGAATATAGATCTTGGATAATTGCTGAGCAGTTATTAGTCTTGGCCACACCTACACCAATCACAGCAACACAGAGCACCTTGTATCATACGACCAGATTCAATTCTGTGATCAAAAGCAATCACAGTTGCCTGTATGCAAGTCATGTTTTTAAATGTGACCTGTACACGCCATACAGTTCTTGGCACATGATGAACAGTCAGCTTCCCATCTGCTTAAGTACACGTCATGTTGTGGCCACTGCAGATTGACCTGTTTTTGGATGAATCAATTTAATTTTGAGCTCCTCTGTAAAGAGCTGCAAGCCAGAGCAATTGACAGAACCTTGAAGGAGCAATGCATTTAATCTGAGGGTCTGCCTAGTTTTTTGCAATTCTTTTAAACTTGTACAAACAAATATAGAATCACAAAAGGCAAATTTGCATTAAAAATTCACCTTTGGCCCATTTTATAGATGTGATTCATTGCTGACCTTTTCTGGAAGTATAGATTATTAATGAATTTACATCCATGTGCATTTACAGTAATAAGGCATTGGGGATGCATTGTTCCCCTTTTAAATTTATTTTTGTTGTATACAGGAAAGAATTTGTACACAAATGAATATGTGGCCATCAAACTGGTAAGTTGTATTTAATTTCCCATAAATAGGTGTAGCACGCATATCGCGGTCTTGCTATGTGAGTGGCAGAACTGATTCTGGATCTCCTCCAATGATTTCAGAAATGAGTGTACATGCCATTGTATTTGAAAATTATTCAGCAAAGTAAGGAACCTAGAAACTGCAAGCTGGTTAATTTGTGAAAAAGCAAACTCCTAGAGGAATTCATCTGGTCAGGCAGCATCTTCTGGGGATAAAAATGGACAGACTATGTTTCAGGTCTGACAATGTACACAAATTTACAAGCAAAGTGTTTGGAGTAGTTATTGTCATCACATGAATTATTATGTATGGTGGGTACATTAAATAACACATTGTTGCATCTGTTATTACCCAAAACACAGCTACTTTATATATTTAAAAGAAGCACTTTTGATTAGAACGTCTTGTCAAGATCAAGGATTTCCAAATGTGGATGCATGATTTCCGAAACACTGCACTTTAAGCTTCATTTCAATGCATTAAAACACATGAAGTATTATTCTTTATTTTGAATAACAATATTTGAATGGCTCTGCACATATTACCACCAACTATTTTCATCACTAAACAGAAATACAGCCGGAAAACTAGAAAAATTCCGGCAAAATAATATTATTTTTAAAATGTGGATATGCAAATGTCTACCCATTTTTAATATTAAATGAGAACCACTTGGAATTTTATGAATTTACTGAATAAATTATCAACTTGGAGTGCTATTCGTGTTAAAATGTACCCATGTTAGGTTAATAAGTTGAATTCAATAAATCTGATAATGTCTTAGCTGGCAACACAGAGGAACAAAAATTCAACCATGAAAGTATTCATTCAAAAGCCAAACTGCTTAAGGGGGAAAAAAACCGTCTCATCTTCAGTCTTTGTTATTCTAATTCCTTATCACATAAACTTTCTTCATGGAACTGCCAAGAGCATTCTTCCATCTGCAATAGACACAGTTAAGGGGCTGTCCCACTGTGGCGACCTAATCTGCAAATTCAGAAGAGTTTGCCCTCGACTTGTACTTGCAGCATGGTCGATACTAGGTCCTAGGAGGTGTTTGTAACTCTCCTTCGTGCTCGAGACTAGTCCCCACGTACTCGAGGCCTCAGCTAGGTCGCGTATTTTTCAACATGCTGAAAAATGCCAGCGAGTTTAAAAATAAAAAAGGTCGCCATGGAAAAAATCAATGTTTTTTTAAACTCGTAGGTTTAGTCGAGGTAGGTCGTAGTAGGTCAGCATGTTATTTGTAGGTAATCGAGGGTAGTCGAAGGTAGTCGTAGATAGTCTTCAACATAGTCGAAGGGAGGTCGAAGGAGGTCGTCTTCACTCTCCACTATTCGGTGTCCAATTTTCTCGAAGCTAGTCTTCAACATAGTCGAAGGAGGTCTTCAACATAGTCGAAGGAAGTCTTCAACATGAGACTTTTTCAAACTCTCCTAAACTCTTCTAAACTCGCCAATTAGGTCGCCGCAGTGGGACAGCCCCTTTAGAGCAGTAGTGAAACCATGCTCGCATTACCCACGGCCCAGGATCTTCATTGAAATTGGTAATCTTTTATTCTCTGAACAACTTTCCACAAAGTAACAAAAATGCTTTTATCGGGCATGGTTATTGATTTTTTTTTCCTTTGACTCATTAAAGCGAGACAGTGTATTGATTGGTACAGTTAACTGGACATTATTTTAAAGTAAATCAGCAGTGGAGTGAAATACTTCAGCAGAAGTATGGGCGTGTTTTTTTTTTGCCTCTAGTCATACCACATGGTGAGATGACAAATCTCAATTTGAATGTTTCTTATGCCTCCTGGTGGTCAGTACACACCTGCTTTTCTCCATTTAATGTTGATATTTGCTTTTAACATCTAAAGCGAGATGAGACCTGTTTAACAACAGATCGTGGGATTTAATATTCAGACCTGACTCTAATCCAGTAAGTTCAGCAAGATTTAATAACTGTGCAGTTAATTTATAACTAGAGACCCTCGAACTATCTTTAATTGGACTGTACTGGACTTTATTTTGTACTAAACATTATTCCCTGTATCTTGTGGGTGGCACAATTGTAATCATGTAGTCTGGATAGCAAGCAACAAAAGGCTTTCACCGTACCTCGGTACACGTGGCAATAAACTACCAAGAATTGTTCAGTGACAACTGAGTTTCTAGCAAGTAGTGTACATTGGAGAAGCATGTATTAATTGAGCTGGATGATGTAAATGGCCAGCCAATTGTTTCCCACCAGGATTACCTGACCTCTTGCTCAGTACCTGGATTAGAGTTGCCAACTGCCCCGTATTAGCCGGGACATCCCGTATATTGGTTTGTCCCATACGGGACCGCCCTTGTCCCATATTTGCCTGCTTCTACTCTGGTCGAGGGGACTGTCGGGTCAGAGCGCCGTGCCCGGCCCAACCTCGACCATCCCGACGTAGTGCAGCAGCAGCGCCTCGCCCGTGACCCTGTCGGTCGGCAGCCCGGCCAGCTGTCCGACTTTCGGACCTTCGCTTACCACCGAAACCACTACCCCTCCTTCTCATGGCCGATCATCGGTTCATGAGTTGGATGGTGTGCAGGACTCTGCACGCGACATCGCATGCAAAGTCTGTCGTCCGAGTCAAAACTCCTAAGCTGGCCTGCCGGCTGGTCTTTGTGTGCAGTCCAGCACCCGGGCCAATGCATCATTCACCCAGCCACGGCAGAGTCGATCAACTGATTGCTGTTGGGAATTTGTCCCTTATTATGACCTATTGTCCCTTATTTGGGAGTGAGAAAGTTGACAACCCTAACCTGGATCCACCTCTGATTGTGGGGCACCCCTGTATTTATAGTGGTGAGGGGCTGCTTAAGTTCTATATCCAACCCCTACATTTATACATCTTTCAATAGAATTCCCAATATTTATTCAAAAGTAAGTTAATGAAATGACCCTATCTGGGCTTTTCGGATAATGAAAGGCCTAGATAGAGAGGACATGGAAATAATGTTTCCAGTAATGGGAGAATCTCGAACCAAAATGCATAGCCCCTGAATAAAAAAGATGTTCCTTTTAGAATGAGGAGAAATTTATTCAGCCAGAGGGTGGTGAATCTGTATAATTCATTGCCACAAGCGGCAGTGGAGGCCAAGACTTTGGGTATTTTAAAAGTGGAGATTGATAGGTTCTTGATTAGTAAGGGTGTCAAAAGTTACAGGGAGATGGCAGCAGAATAAGGTTGAGGGGAAAAAATGGATCAGCTGTGATTGAATGGTGGAAAAGACAGAATGGCCCAATTCTGCTCCTTTGTCTAATGATCCTGGTTGTTTTTTTAGTTCACTATATATTTATTAATGATGTAACCTTTTAAGGTTACTGCTTTGCATTTTTAAATTAAATAAATCAATTTCAATCATTTCAAGTTTTTTGAAACATTTAAAAACTGTAAGGTCGGTGTTTGAAAACATAAAACACAAAAGGTTGGAGATACTCGGCAAGTCAGGCAGCATCTTTGGAGGAAATGGACGCCTTTTTGGGTTGCGACCCTTTTTCGTAAACTGTAGCTGTAGTGGATAAAAATGGTAAACATGTCTTTTTAATGTACAGTGGATTCATAGAATGATACAGTGTGGAAACAGGCCCTTCGCCCCAACTTGCCCACACCGACCAACATGTCCCAGCTACATTAGTCCCACCTGCCTGCATTTGATCCATATCCCTTAAACCTGTCCTATACATGTATCTGTCTATCTGTCTCTTAAATGTTGGGATAGTCCCAGCCTCACTGTCTCCTTTGGCTGCTTGTTCCATACACCCACCCTTTGTGTGAAGAAACATAAATAAAGAAAAATAATATTGTATGTCTGTGCACATTTTTTCTCTATTTCAATGCTGAATCATTTTTATAAATGCTTATATTCAACATAAAGCTGCAGGAATTAAAAAATATATATTTTTAACAGGAATGCTGATGGTAAATTTCATTATAGCATAAATGGTTTAGTAAACATTATTCTGGTAAAATTAATTTATCAAAACAACCAATCAAACAGAGCTCCAATTTTCTCAGATGCCTAATCAAATGTAAATAGGGTGAGAGTAGCAGCAGGAATCTAATTTGAATCCACTTACTGAAAATCTAAACAGTGAAGTTAAAAACTGCAGGAGCAGGCAAGTAACAGATTCCTGTGCAATTTGAAATGAGTTGTAACCATGGTTTTACTGGATACAAAAGCACCAAAGGTCATTTAATGCTTTGCCCAGCTAATTGCTTCTGAATGACTTTTTCAGTGCTTTACTTTGTTCAGACTATTAAAGCATGGAATAATCTCCACCAAGCCACGGTTGCCCAGCCAGATGCAACTAAATCTAAAGTGGCACTTTCTTCCCAATAACCCTCTCTGGCTAAACCCCTCCAGTTTAAATTCCAGTTGGAATATTTTGGAGGACCAAGGAACGAAGAACCAAGAAAAAGGAGGACGTACTCCATTAGTTGTTAATATTTGAAATCCATGCCTTCTACCCTGCTGGCATTAATAATAGACTGTAACAAACAGAGAGAGAGAGAATATTTCGGGATAATATCTTTTCATAAACACTGAAATAAGTTGCAATCAAACAAGCCTGGTTTGAGTGGGTTGCGGGCATATCCCTCTAAACCTTTCCTATCTATGAACCTGTCCAAATGAATTTTAAATGTTTAGGAGGAACTCCAGATGCTTGTTAACACCGAAGATAGACACAAAATGCTGCAGTAACTCAACAGGTCAAGCAGCATCTTTGGAGAAATATCTCTGGAGATAGGAGACCTGTTCATTTTCTCCAGAGACCCTGCCTGACCCACTGAGTTACTCCAGTATTTTGTCTTTTAAATGTTATAGTACCTGCCTTAACTGCCGCCTCTGGCATCTCATTCTGTGTATCCACCATCCTCTATATTGCCCCTCAGTTTTATAAGTTCATAAGTCATAGGAGCAAAAGTAGGCCAATTGGCCCATCGAGTCTTCTCTGCTATTCAGTCATGGCTGATCTATCTTTCCCTCTCAACCCCATTCTCATGCCTTCTCGCCATAGCCCTTGACTCCCTTACCTATCAAATATCTGTCAAGCCAGCATTTATTTTGAGAGCTATAATATAAAAAAACAGGGATGTAATGCTGAGGCTTTATAAGGCACTGGTCAGACCACATTTGGAGTATTGCGCTCAGCCCCATATCTGAGGAACAATGTGCTGGTGTTGGAGAGTCCTGAGGAGGTTTACGATAATGATCCCAGGAATGATTGGGTTAACATATGATGAGTGTTTGACGGCGCCGGGCCTGTACGCGCTGGAGTTTAGAAGGATGAGGGGGACATCATTGTAACTTACCGAATGATGAAAGGCCTGGATAGAGTGAATGTTTCCATTAGTGGGAGAGTCTAGAACCAGAGGCTATAGCCTCCAAACAAAAGGACATTCCTTTAGTCAGTGGGTGGTGAATCCATGGAATTCATTGCCACAGACGGCTGTGGAGGCAGGGTCATTGGGTATTTGTAAGGTGCAGATAGACAGATTGTTGATTATTACAGATGTTGGGGATTATGTGGCGATAGCTGGAAAATGGGGTTGTGGGGGAAAGATAGATCAGCCATGATTGAATGGCGGCATAGACTTGATGGGCCGAATGGCCTAAATCTTCTATAACTTATGAACAAATCTACGACTTAAATACCAATGACTTCTGCTCATATGTATTATGTTCTAACATTTTGTGTTAGAATTGGCGAAGTGTCTAGCGCTTGAAAGATTGACAGTTGCATTTCTTTACAGATGCTACCTGACCGGCTGAGTGTCAGCATTTTGTTTTTGTTTCCAATTTCCAACATTTCTCTTATTTTCATTCCTCAATTTGATGGAGCATTTTGTAGGTCCTGTTAATTAACAGGTCTTGTCGCTCATGCTTTGGATGCATGTTTTTAATTGATATGTTGAACAGGGGTATTGTAATCCAGCTCTCAAATCAGTCAACTGCGACTATTCTGAATGGAAGAGTTCCATCATTAATTTTGAGCTTTGGTAGAAAATTGCAGCTCTTGATTTTGCTTGGAAAAGGTTAAATGCGAAATGTGTTTTGTGACAAGTTGCTGTGAATGAGCAGTGATAACAAGACCTATTTTGGCAACAAAACGTAGTACAGACATGTTCTCCAGAGATGCTGCCTGACCCGCTGAGTGAATCCAGTATCTACTTTTATAAACAGTGTCTACTTTTATAAACCAGCATCTGCAGTTTCTCTACAGAAATTAATTGCTTTTTATGACTTAATTTTTAGTTTTCATAGTTTGTTCAACAAATGCTAATGATATCAATGTCATTCCATACATATCCGAGGAACCTATAAAATCCAGGGCTCCACAACTTCATTTGGAGTATAGATTCTACAAACAACTGGGAAATGCAGGTAAGAAATTAGGACAAAAATTTATTTAATAATTGAAAATTCAGATAAACTGTCTTCACTAGTTGTCTTTTTATGCATATTCTATCCTCTCCTAAAAAAAATTGTTACATTATTTCTGTTTCATGAGCTTTTCTAAAACTATATAGACTAATAAAGAGATTGCTTGGAAGTGCTTTAATAGTTGCTTTGTAAAATTTATTTGTATCTGTAAAACATTTTAAACATTTAATTTAATCCAAGGTAGACAAAATTGCTGGAGAAACCCGGCAGGTGCAGCAGCATCTATGGAGCGAAGGAAATGGACAATAATTCAGGCCGAAACCCGAGGGTTTCTGCTCGTATGTATTATGTGAAACCCAAGGGTTTCGGCCCGAAACATTGTTTATTTCCTTCGTTCCATAGATGCTGCCGCACCCGCTGAGTTTCTCCAGCAATTTTGTCTACCTTCGATTCTCCAGCATCTGCAATTCCTTCTTGAATAATTTAATCCAAGTGTTTATTTTAATTCTTTGGTAAGGAAAGCTCATAGTTAACCTCATGGTAATTGCTATTGTAATCCCGCTTTGTCCGTTTCATGGATTTAAGTTCCTCTTATTTTGTTCCTTTCCCGTCTGTCAGAATTTTTGTTTAACTTTTTGCAATCTCGCTCTGTAGTGTGATAAAAAATATTCCATTAAGAGCTCATGTATTGCTTCTGCTTTGCATGTTTAATCTTGACCTTTTTTCCTTTCCAACAATCTTTTTTAGGAATCTTGAGTTCAGAACTACTCGCCACTTTGTAACCTCAAAATGAACAATCTTATTGTTCCCACGTACAAGGGCAGCACAATGTGCAACGGTAGAGTTGCTGCCTTGCACTGCTAGAGTTCCCGGTTAGATACTGACTATGGGCGCTGACTGTACAGAGTTTGTACGTTCTCACTGTGACCGCACGGGTTTTCACCGGGTCCTCCGGTTTCCCCCCCTTATTCCAAAAACATGCAGGCTTGAAGGTTAATTGGCTTCTGTATATTGCTCCTAGTGTGTGGAATGGAACTAGTATATGGGTGATCATTGTTCAGCGTGACTCAGTGGGCCAAAGGGCCTGTTTTCACGCTATATCGCTAATCTAAATTGTCAGTTTTATGGAGGTTTTTAATGTTGAAAGTTAAGTTTATAAACTAATATCCTTGGGTGTTTTCATTCATTTCCTTTGGTTTTACTGTTAAAATGTTGAGGTATTACCTACAGGCATACAGCTGGAAGCCACTATGATTTGGAAATAAACGACTTCTCAAATACAACTGCTGCAATACTGTTTTGACATTCTTTCTTTTCGTATTGTCTTATAATGCTCAAGATATTGGTTTTGTAATGTTGAGCTTCTGTTTTGGTAACAGCAACTCATTTTGAAATGTTCCCACACCTTATTTTTTACTAGGTACAAGTGTGATTTGACAGATTTCATTCTGTAGGGCATGAACTTAACAATGGATTGCCGATGGAAGGATTTTATTTTGAATGTACGCTTTTTAGAATATTTTTAAAAGCAATTGAAAAAACATTTTTTTATAACACTTGAACTAGGTGTTTGTTCAAATGGTACAGTTGACGCCTCACAGCGCCAGAGGACCGGGTTCAAACGCTATCTCGGGTGCTGCCTGTGTGGAGTTTGTGCGTTCTCACGCATGGGTTTCCTCCAGATGCTTCGGCACTATCCCACATCCCAAAGGACATGTGGGTTTGCAGGTTAATTGATATCTATAAATTGCCCAGAGTGTGTAGGGAGCGGATGGGAAAGTGGGGCCACATGGAACTAGTGTGAACGGCTGGCCGGTGGGCCGAAGAGCCTGTTTCCATGCTGTATTACTAAACTAAAATCTAGTATTTAAGAATTCTTCATCATACGATGGAACTTCCTCTTTAATAGGATTCCCATTTTGACTTTGTTTTTCTTTTGGCATAATATCAGATTTGTGAGATTATACTCCTGCAAGATGATTTGGGAAATCTAGTGATGTATAAGTATGCTGTTGTGGTTTGATGATTAGATCTTCAATCTGGGTTTACGGGTTCATGATTATGAGGGGAATGGATAAAGTGAAACATTATTTTTTTCATCAGAGTAGAAGCATCTAAAACTAGAGGGCACAGGTTTAAGGGATGATGGGATAGATTTAAGAAGGATCTCATTTTCATTCTGCGTCTGAAGGTAGTCCATATCTGGAATGAGCTACCAGGAGATAGATACAGTTACAACTTATAAAAGACATTTGGTCAGGTGTATGGATAGGAAGGGTTCAGAGGGTATGGACCAAATGCAGACAAATAGGACTCGCCCAGTATTTCAACTTGGTCGGCATGGACATGTTGAGCTGAAATGTCTGTTTCTCGGCTTTAAAGCTCTATGACTTTAAATTAATATTGTCTCGTAATTTATTTTAATGAAGAAGTGGTTAGTAGATCGGTTTGAAGTTGGATAGGTAAGCAAGGCTGTAAATGGTCTGATACAAGTTAATGCAGTATCCAGTGCAATCAGTAATGAGGGAGCTAATACCACGACTTTGTTCCTCCCTGCATGTAAATGCTGTTCATTCAATGCCAATTGGAAAAGAGCATGAGAAATTAGTGAGTATAGTGTGGTTGTCATTCCTTAGATTTGGCGTGAGCAAAGCCAAGAAGCCTGAAGGTTATTAGAAAATAATGATGCTGTTAAGCTAATCTACTCCACCTGCATGTGATCCAACTCTCTCCCATCCATGCCTATCTAAAAGGCTCTTAAATACCACTCCTGTAAGGTCATATCATGCATTAGGAGCAGAATTAGGTCATTCGGCCCATCAAGTCTACGCCACTTAATTGATACAATTACATTGAAACAGATCAGGGCTCACTAGTTTGATTCCATGGATGAAGGGGTTCGTATATGAGGAAAGGTCAAGCAAATCGGCACTAAACTCATCGGGGTTTAGAAGAATGGGAGATGATCCATTTGATGGGGTCCATGCTGAGACATTGATCCCCTTGTGGAAAGGGAATAGTTTCAAAATAAGAGGTCAGCTATTTAAAATGGAGATGTAGAATTTCTTACAAGTATTCTGAATTTCTCTATTCTAGATAACATGGAGCTGAATAACTGAATTTATTCAAGGATGAGTTCAACTAAGTTTTGGTCTGCTGGATTCAGGAGTTACAGAGAGCTTTAGTTTAGTTTACTGTCATGTGTACCGAGGTACCGTGAAGAGCTTTTGTTGCGTGCTAACCATTCAGCGGAAAGACAATACATAATTACAATTGAGCTATTCACAGTGTAGATGCATGATAAAGGGAATAAAGTGAATAATGTTAAAGTGCAAGTAAAGTCTGATCAAAGATGGTCCGAGGGTCTCCAATGAGGTAGACAGTAATTCAGGACTCTAGTTGGGGTAGGATTAATCAGTTGCCTGATAACAGCTGAGAAGCAACTGCCCCTGAATCTGGAGGTGTGCGTTTCCACACTTCTATACCTTTTGCCCGAGGGGAGACGAGGGAGTGGCCAGAATGCGATTCTTCCTTGATTTTGCAGGTGGCCTTGCTGAGGCAGCATGAGGTATAAATTGAGTCAGTGGAAAGGAGGTTGGTTTGTGGGATGATCTGGGCTGCATCTCCAATTCCCTGCAATTTCTTGCAGTCTTGAATGGAGCTGTTCCCAGACCATGCTGTGATGCATCCCGATGAATTGCTTTCTATGGTGCAGTGTTGAATTTGGTGAGAGAGGATAAGAAAGGAGCATAAAGGAGAGTGGAATTGAAGCTGAGACCAGATCTGCCAATAATGTGATCAACTGCTGGAGAAGTCTTAAGGGGCAACATTACCAAGCAATCATGTTTCTGCTGTTCCTTTGTTTTGGTAATGCTTCTCACGAAGCTTTAAGAAAATCATTATATCATTTGTTGGTGTCAACCAGACAACTTATAATAAAGTTTAGCTGGCATTTTACATTTTTCCTTGGTCCTGAAAACTCCAATGAGTCAATTAAAATGCCCGGTCAGCGAAGGAGATTGCCTACGGCTGCCCTCGACTGCCTGTAACTACATAGCGACCCCACTCCACTGCACTGCACCACAAGCTGAAAGATTTTCCTCGACCAAACTGAGGCCACGAGTATGCGGGAACTTCCCTCGAGCATGAAGGAGAGTTCCAGTTAGAGAATTGGGCAGCTGGGCTTGTACACTCTGGAGTTTAGAAGGATGAGAGGAGATCTCATTGAAGCATATAAGATGAGGCAGGACCATGTTCCCGATGTTGGGGGAGTCCAGAACCAGGGGCCACAGTTTAAGAATAAGGAGCAAGTCATTTAGAACGGAGACGAGGAAACACTTTTTCTCTCCGAGAGTGGTGAGTCTGTGGAATTCTCTACCTCAGAGGGCAGTGGAGGCGGGTTCTCCGGATGCTTTCAAGAGAGAGCTAGATAGGGCTCTTAAAAATAGCGGAGTCAGGGGATATGGGGGAAGGCAGGAACGGGGTACTGATTGGGGATGATCAGCCATGATCACATTGAATGGCGGTGCTGGCTCGAAGAACCGAATGGCGTACTCCTGCACCTATTGTTATTGACCTCATAGGACCTCCTTGGACCACGTGTCGACCATGCTGGGTGTTTGAGTCGAGGGCAAACTCTTCTAAACTCGCAGATTAGGTCGCCGCAGTGGGACAGCCCCTTAAGGGTAATTTCCTGGCTGAATATACTTGACCTCTAGGATAACGAGACAGCATGTTGCACTTTTGTCTTCTGGTTCAGATAAGGTAACTTCAATAATCAAGTCATTAATGAATATCCTGAGGTGTTAACATTAGGCAGGAGCAGTGTCGCGCCACTGCAGTGTTCTGAAGGGCTGGCGAGTGTTTCAATCTTTTTTAACCCCCCCCCCCCCCCCCCGTGCATGCAAGGGAATCTAATTGGCTATCTTTTGCTCAAACGTTGTGGGCCCTATTTTTCTCGTTTTGAAGGTGACTCTTAAGGCTGCCTTCCCCAATCTGTTGACCGTTCTGCCAACGGTTTTCCAAAGAGATAAAGGCCACAGAATACTCCATGCAAATGCTGCTTAAAGAATGCAGACAAAACATACAAGTGTAGACATTTAAACTTGAGTAGAATGCAGTAACAATCTGGTTTGGCTTGTTTTCAGGTTCCTTGGCTGGATTGGAAATGTACACGTCCAGCAAAATTGAATGGGTGTAGTCGGCGTTTTCATTATGCTTAAGTTTGCAGCAAAGTCAAAAGTAAAGTTTAATTTCAAAATCTGGAATGGAGCTCATTTTATTAATATTGGATGCTGTAGATTTTCCAAATCGTGCACATTTTTGGTCTGTTGCTTCCGGCCTTCTGCTTTAATGGAATTGCATTTACAAATTGTGTCAAGATTAATTTTTCTTAAATTTCTCATCAAAGCATTTCTCTTTTTTTAAACAGAGGGAATACCTCAGGTTTACTACTTCGGGCCTTGTGGGAAGTACAATGCCATGGTACTAGAATTGCTGGGACCTAGCTTGGAGGATTTATTTGATCTTTGTGATCGAACATTTTCCATTAAAACTGTGTTAATGATAGCTATACAGTTGGTAAGTGAGCAAAATTAGTTATTTGTTATTGGTTGTAGCTTTTTTAAGTATAAATGAAAATAAGAAAGGCGAAGAACGACAGTGTTCTGATATAACATTTGTAGGAAAGAACTGCAGCTGCTGGTTTACACCGAAGATAGACACAAAATGCTAGAGTAACTCAGTGGGACAGGCAGCATCTCTGGCGAGAGGAATGGTTGATGTTGATCTTTGATCTGTCGTTTTCACACCTTGCTCTTCCATATCTCTAATCTCCCCGACAGTCTGAAGAAGGTTCTCGACCCGAAACAATGCCCGTTCCTTCTCTCCAGAGATGCTGCCTGTCCCGCTGAGTTATTCTGGCATTTTCTGACGATGTTCTGAAATAACACGTGATTCCATAATGCTGATTAGACATAACATGAGTGATGAATTGGGGAAAGACACCAGCATTATGCTGGCTGAATTGGTTTCAATCAGGAACCAAGGAATCACTTAATCTGCATTTGAAGATTGACAAGCAGAAAAAAGAGCTGTCACTTTCTCTATGTAACATCCCCCACACCATTGTAATTATACACCATTGTCTCTTCAGAACATAGCTGCTACTGTCACCACGAAAGGCCATTGAAATTGACAGGTCTGAAGAAGTGTCTCGACCCGAAGCATCACCTATTTCCTTCGCTCCATAAATGCTGCCTACAACAATCTCTTCTGTTGACACTATGTAACAATATATGTAGTGTTACGCAATGTAACATTCTGCCTTTAGTATTTTAAGCTTGCAGTAATAAAAAATAAACTCTTATAAAGATCTTTTATTTTTGAAAATCCTGTCGGGGGGGGGGGGGGGGGGGGGGGAGAGAATAACTCTGTTATTGGAAGTCTGAAACTCTCTAGTTTCTAAAGGACTCAGCGGGTCGGACAGCATCTCTGGAAAACATTGGTAGGTGATGTTTTGGATCGGGACCCTTCTTCAAATCGGTCCGAAACGTCATCTCTCCATGTTCTCCAGAGATGCTGCTTGATCTGCATTACTCCTGCATTTTGACCTTTATGTAAACTAGCATCTGCAGTTTCTCGTTTCCCCCCCCCCCCCCCCCCCCCCCCCCCCACCCCAATTGATGGAATTGTTTTATAACATGATTTTCTTTAACATGAGGTTTCTTCGGAAAACTCGTGTTGCAGCAGAACTATCTGTAATGATAGCGGAATCTAAAATTATTAAAAATAAGAGATGCTTGTTATATCTTGGCATTTAGTGCAATTATGTAGATGTTTACAAATGTCTTTTGTCGCCATCTCCTTTTACTGTTGTACTCAATCAGTAACTACTGGTGCAAGGCAGACTGGCATTTTATACATGCTAAATCATGAATGAAAATAATTTCTGACATAATATTACATAGATTGGATGTGGTTTGAACAAAAACATAAACATTTTCGAAATGCATTAACGCCCTACATCAAGTATAGCTAGAATAACCAATGGTAATTAAAAGTCATGGTATTTGATATTGGGGAGTTTTTCTGTGAGTTATTTTTTCTTGTTACTGGAGATTTTGCAGAAATAATGATTTTCCCGTATTTCTAAGAATCTAAAATCAAGGCGAGATTCAAATATGTTGGCTTCATTCAAATGTATAGTTATTTAATATCAATGAAAGATTGCCTATCCATGTCCTCCACAGATGCTGCCTGCCCCACTGAGTTACTCCAGCACTTTGTGTTTTACTCAAGATTCCAGCATCTGCAGTTCGTTGTGTTTTAATGCCAAGTTTACTACTTAGATGGTGTTGCAACAACCTTGCCGTTGGAATACAGGGCTTGAGAGGTTGAAGCCGAGTGTTTAAACAACTGTGCTGCTTTGATCCCAGTACATTAGTTTGAACAGTTTTATTTAGCAATGAATGATGTGCTAGAGGAACTCTAGTTTGAGTAGCACAAACCTACTCTAATCCTATCCCTCTTCTTTATATCAGCTCTTCTATCATCTACCCCCCCCACCCCCCCTTCTCTGTGCTGATGCAGGGTCAACCATGGTTGCACAGTCAACAATTCTCACATGTAAGAATGGGAGTACCCAGATGTTTAAACATTAGCCTTAAACCCCTGTCCCACTGTACGAATTAATTCCAAGAGTTCTCCCGAGTTTGCCCTAACTCGGAGATTTACGGTAATGGCCACTGGTTGGTACTAGGGGCTCTCATGGACATTTTTCATCATGTTGAAAAATCTTCACGAGTCTTCCCGTGCTTACCTGCCGTTAGCGAGCCTTACCAAGTACCTGCCGTTAGCGCTAAGAGACGTCCCCGAGCACCGATGTACCTGCTATGTTCATTCTCCGTGCTTACCATGAGTTTGATTTTTTTTTTAAACTTGGGAGAGCTCTTGGAATGAACTCATACCGTGGGACAGGGCTATTAAAGTTCTGAAGGCCAAAATTCCAATCCAATTGTAAGTCATGAATAAAAATAATCCATCTGTAATATTGGATTCAAATTTAAAAATATATATTGGACAGTCTTAATTGGGTTTCATAATTATTCTTTAAGGATGGGATTGTTGGATCTATGTAGTGCGAGTATTATTCTGCATCTCAAGATTAATACATGTCCCAAGCCCAAAAGGGGCTCCGAGAATGAAGAAAAGTCGAGATAATTGTTTGTTATAATCTTGACTAGTATTTTAAAGTTATTCTAACTTAAGGTCAAGATGGGAGTGATTGAAGTTGAAATTGTTGTAGGCTTTTGAGTAAACCTGGACTTTTAAAGTAATTTACTAATCCGGATTTTTGATTTGTCCTTTCAGATTACGCGAATGGAGTTTGTACACAGCAAAAGTTTAATATACAGAGATGTTAAACCAGAGAATTTCTTAGTGGGCCGACCAGGGAGCAAGCGACAACATACCATTCACATCATAGACTTTGGCCTCGCCAAAGAATACATAGATCCAGAGACCAAAAAGCACATCCCATACCGAGAGCACAAGAGTTTAACTGGGACAGCACGGTATATGAGCATTAACACACATCTAGGCAAAGGTAATTTCTTACTGATGTCGTTGAAGAGGCTTCCTTCTCGGTGGCTGCTGACGGGTGAATTTCTCAAGTGAAACAGTAGCCCTACTTGATTTAATTTACTGATATCATTAGTTACCTCTCTGGTTCTTATGGGGTTTTTTCCAATTCTTTCAAGTCCCTGCGCAGTTGCACTCCAATTAATGTGTTTAATGGTTTCAAATATTTATAAATAAGATCAGGATCAAGAATTTGTTAGCTATTGCATCACAACTCTTATTAATTCTACAATAACTCCTTTATCTGATTGCTGCAAAAACGATTGCAGCAGACTCTAGTTAGACCTGGTTTTATTCTTCCAAGCTGAATAAATTATGGTCACCTTGATCTTTACCACAGTTTTGATCATGACTTGTTTTAGTTCAGTGATCCATCTGAAGAATCTTCCCTAGCCACTATAATTCAATCTCATCTTGATAAGATAACATGACACTCTATCCCGGTCTTTTTTCCAGGATCATATACTCAGTCCTCAATTAAATGTTATTAGTGTTTTCATCGGAGGAATCAAGATCCTGATGCAGAGACCCAAACCAACATGGTTGATCTAACACTGCCACGCTATCTAATGCTGTTGGTTAGAAAACCTGAATGAGCAAACTCTTTTGCACCCAAGGGATATCTATATTAAAATTTCTTACACTTTAGTATGAAAATTGTTTAGTGCATCATCAAAAAAAAGTTAAGCGAAGTTATGTTTAAAAACCTCTCACTGGTAACGCACTTTACTTTCTCTTGTGTTAACCCAACAAAAAAATAAATTGTGTAATGTGTAAAAATGCAAAAGATATTAAAGATACCAAATCATACCAGTTGAGCAATTCGGAAGTTAATTTTGTTGAGGTGATTAAATCGTGTCAAATTAAACAAGTGTTCTATTTTCTTCACAGAACAAAGTCGAAGGGATGACCTCGAAGCACTAGGTCACATGTTTATGTACTTCTTGCGCGGTAGTTTGCCTTGGCAAGGTCTAAAGGTGAGCAATATTCATATGTAGCAGATCATGACTTCCTTATTCCTAAATAATATTTTCATTATCTACCCCAGCTGTACTACTTAAATTAAATATCAGGTACATATGTGTGAAAATGTTGCTTTCAATCCGAATTCTGCATATCCTGATATTTCTGTATGTTGTAATCAATTACTTAATCATATTGGCATTATTTATAAATAAAGGGATAACTAAACATGATGGCAAGCCATGAAGGTTTTAACCTCCAAAGAAAATATTAAATGGTAATGAGAAGTTTTAAAGAGTTCTCCATTTTCCCTTTTTGATCCCATTAGTCTCTACAAATATAGCTGAGACGAAAGCTTGGTGACCTTTATAAATCACTATTCCGAGTTACCTTTCAGCTTCCTGTTATTGATGAAGTGATCTATTTAAGATCCCCCGGTAATAACAATCTAGATTGAAGCCTCGCACAATGGAGAGTCCAAGAATAATTCTCAATCTATATGGTCTAGTATTACTTATTATTTATCTGTTTTTTTGCTTTATTGTGTTTGGTATAGACTTTGTTCTTTTGACATTTTGAGATCTAAAATTATAGCAGTTATTTCACTGTGAAAACTGATTTTTCTATGATCTTATTAACCTTCGTATTAAAAGGTGGTCTTTTTGTGTTAAACGATTGATAATGCCAAAATGAGTCGCAAATCCTTTAATCCGATTTTAATTTACTATTTTGATTTTGATTTATACATTACTAAATTTCTTTTTATAGGATTCTACTGAGTAGGCCAGTGAACAATTTAATGTTAAAGCTTAATAATATCAGGGAGGAATTACTTAAGTAATTAGATTGATGATATTTGCTTGCCAGTTTTTGTGTTTTTGAATCTATTTGCTATTTTGGAAGGTACAATCTACAATTTGTTAATTTTGTCAATTTATAGTTATTGCAGCTCACTTATTATTATCATATTTTCTGCCTCATGAAGTTTCTCTTGTTGACTTTGACTAATTCCTGCTTCTGTCAGCTATAATCAAGTGTACCACACAACCAGTGGTATTTAAGAGACTGTTAGATGGGCATATGGATATGCAGGGAATGGAGGGGGGTGGATTATGTGCAGGCAGATAAAATGGTCTTGGCTGCATGTTCGACACAGACATTGTGGGCCGAAGGGCCTGTTCTTGTGCTGCACTGTTCTACATCCCAAAACATGGCCACGATTCTATTGTACCATTTAGCCAGCAAATGGCAAGTAACATTTACACAGTATAATTATACGGCAAACTCCAACATAAAAGTGAATTCCCATCTGAAATTCAAAATCCCAAGCATCACTTCTTCCCTAGCAAACTTTTGGGGGCTGCCATTAGCCAGCAGTTTAACTGGACGGTGAAGCCAGGAGGGTGGAGCTATCAGAGACTAGAAGACATAACTTTAACGTGAGAGGGGCAAAGCAGAAAGGAGATGTGCGGGGAAACTTTTTTTTTAAAGATGGTGGTGAGTTCGTGCAACACAGCGACAGGGGTGATGTTGGAGACAGATACATAGCGTTTTAAGAGGCGTTTAAATTTAAATAGATGCATGGATATGCAGGGAATGGAGGGATACAGATCACGTGCAGGCAGATGAGATGAGTTTACCATGGCACCGTATTCAACGTAGTCATTATGGGCCAAAGAGCCTATTCCTGTACTGTTGTATGGACAGCCACTCAAATGCCATTGCCATGTGAAGAGCTTGGAAGTGATTTGTGACTGACCTTTTGGTTGCTTACTTTGCAAAAAAAAAGTCAAAATTAGGGTAGAATATTTTGTCATGTTCTATTTTGGAGTGTGTTAGCTGTATATTTTTTCCTTAAATGAACAATATCATGGTGACTGCACCCCATCTAATTAGCATACCAAGGCACACCATCTATTGGATCTTTGTATTGCAGCTACTTGGAACTTGCGGTAGTTTGCCAAATTGCCTTCTCGGTCTGAAACCTCAACTATGGGGAAGGAAAAACTTAGCAATGAGACATGTTTATGTTCAAATTGCACTCCTTTCTTGCTTTTACTTGCTTCCTCATTTTTCACTGAATGAAACCAGTCCTCACATTTGCATGGAATCCTGGGCCTCCTCCACGCGCAAACTGGAGGAACAGCACCTCATATTCTGCTTGGGTAGCTTACAACCCAATGGTATGAACTTTGAATTCTCCAATTTTAGGTAACTAACAAAACCCACCTAGTCCACCTCCCTCATCCCCTCTCTTCCCTGTACCCTGCCTGGACTTGCACCCATTTCTCCCCTCCCACTTTTCCACCTGTATTCCTCCTCTGGCTTTACAACTCTTCTATCCTTTTTTCACTTTTTTTTTGTATTTTCATTTCTGGCTTTGTCCAACCGTCCGCCTATCAAACAGCGCCCCCCCCCCCCGTATCACCTGCCAGCGTGTGCTCTACTCCTCGACTCTTCTAGCTCTATATTGCACTCCACCCACAATCGGACTGAAGAAGAGGCCTGACCCAAAAGTCACCTATCTGTGTGTTATATTCCGGACGGCAGAATGAATAACAACTTACACGCAGGTTGCCTGGATCACGAGAGAGAGCTTTATTACCCAACATTCCCTGCTTATATTGAACACCAACTCATTAACATATACATGAATATGCATGAATACATTATACTGCTCTCCATTTTTTAAGTATTAAATCTAAGTACACGGTTACAATTTTGTTGTGATACTTGATTTAAACCAGTATTTATGAAATCTTAAATGATAAACATATTTATTTTACATATCTGCACACTTTCGTTTTACTTATACAGTGAGTTACTTAGCTTCACAAACCTAATCTGACTACTGGTGTACGTATCCTTCCTTATCGTCTAACAGTAACAGGTTTAGATGTTAACTCAACTGTAGCCCTGTTTGGCTCTGCTTTAGTACCCTGACTGACCAGAGGAATCTGTTTCTTTGTCTGTACTAGCTGAACTTTGTTTCAATCACAGTGGTCTCTTCCAACTCGCTTTCAGATAAAAACCCCAGGGATTAGGACTTAATGCTCAGTTTTTGGTTAATCTTTAACTGGAATCATTTGATCAACACACACACTTTTGATCCTATCTCCAACTTCAACTAAGTATCTTTTTCTTCCACACATTTCCACTATTTACCCAACATCCCATTTGTCTTGACTGGACTTGTTGGGAGGACTGAGAACATGAACCTGCTCATCTTTTTGTGGGAGTCAAAATGGCGTTTTTGACTTAACTGTTTTTACTCAACTCTCAAGGCTAAATTGGGTTGAACTTATGACAGATTAGGCGTATTCTTGGCCTTCTCTTCATCAACAGTTCTGTAGGTGAGTAACCTGTTGTGTGGTTCTGTACTTCAGCAAGAAACTAGCCAAACAATGTTTCATGCTGAGCTTTGAACTACCCTGGAAAACCTGTTTCTTGAGAGCGTCTTTGACAACTCTAACAGACCTTTCCGCCACCCCGTTGGATGCTGGATGGTATGGGGGAGCAAGTGTGTGTTTTACACCATTCCACTGCATGAATGCTTTGAACCATTCTGAACTAAACTGAGGCCTGTTGTCAGAAACAAGTTCTTCCGGTAAACCATGGCATGCAAAAAAAATGATCTCAACTTATTTATGGTACACTCAGTAGTAGTGCTTGACCCCATATGCTTAACCTCAATCCATGTGGAATTACTATCTACTAACACCAGAAAGTGATCATTACCCTTTTTACAAAAATCTACATGAACTCTCTGAAAAGGTCTAATTGGCCATGACCAGGATTGCAGTGGTGTTTTTGGTGGTTTACTCCAGCAATTTTGGCAGACACTACATTTGCTCACCAGTGACTCGATGTCACTGTCAATACCAGGCCAATACACAAAACGTCTGGCAATTGACCATACTTACTATGCCAGGATGTTCGGCATGAAGTTCATTCATAATTTTGTTTTTCAAAGACTCTGGTACAACCACTCTGTAAACCCCACTTAATGCATCCCTGTCACATGATAATTCATGGTGTCTATTATGGAAAGGTTTCAGCTCTGAGTTCAGAAGTGAGTTCAATCCACTATCGATTTCAGTCCAACCGTTCAATGTCTGTTCATACACCCACTTCAGCACAGTGTCTTTCTCTGTTTCTGCTGCAATATCTATTGCAGTCATTGGAAAGCCTTAATTTACAACTTGCAGTGTGTGGATTGAGTTCTCACTTCCCACATCAGAGTTCTTGTGGGGCAACCGGGACAACGCATATGCAGCTGCGTTGCACTTGGAGCTTCTGTACTCAACCTTGTAGTCGTACTGGGACAGCAAAATTGCCAACGCTGCATCCTTGATGCCGCCATGGAAGGTATAGCTGACTTGGGACCAAGTATCACTAGTAGTTGCTTATGATCCGTCACTAGGGTGAATGGTCTGCCGAGAAGAAACTAATGGAATTTCTTGATTCCGAACACGATGCTGAGTGCTTTTTCTATCTGTGCAAAATTGCTTCCAATCGGTGATAGGGTGCGGGATGCAAAAGCAATAGGCTTCTCCTGTCCGTCATTCATTATGTGGGAGATCACTGCATCTACACCATAACTTGAAGCATCACAAGCAAGTTTCATCTCGCGTGTCGTATCGTAATGAACAATTTCACATGACATTTGCAAGGAAACCTTGACAGGTGACAAACTACCTGTCAAGTTTTCCGTGCAGATATCATATGCACGTTGCTGTTCCTTTTCCCACGTCCATTTCACATCTTTTTGTAGCAGATGATGTAGTGACTTTAGCACAGTTGCTAAATCTGGAAGGAATCGCGCGTAGAACTGCACCATCCCAAGGAATGATCGTAGCTCTGACACGTTTTTTAGAGCATTCACTATTGCTTCAACTTTCGCCTTCACAGGGCGAGGTCCGTTGGCATCTACTTTGTTCAAGGTGGCCCGCCTCTGACTGCACAAATGCACATTTACTTTGTCACAGTTTGATGTTGTGGCAGTTCAGTTGTGTGAGAACTTGCTCAAGGATTTCCAGATGTTCTACCATGTCCTCTGTGAATATCAGTAGGTCATCCTGGTTGCACACACAGTGCGGAATGCCTTGTAACATTTTGGCCATGACAGGCTGAAACATTTTCGGGGAGGATTTCACACCATAGGGCAGCTTTGTACATGAATACAAGCCCTTATGTGTGTTGATAGTCAAGTACTGCTGACTTTCCTTGTCAACATTGAGTTGGGCTTAAGCGCGAGTCAAATCCAGTTTAGTAAAGACTCTTGCTCCGCTAAGTTCTGCGTATAGATCTTGCGAGGTTGGTAACGGATATTGTTCGTCATCAACGGCTTGGTTGATTGTGACTTTGTAGTCAATACATAGTCAAACAGTTTTGTCAGCCTTGCCCTTTAGTGCCAAATTTATAGCATTCTGCAATTTCCAGAGGCTTTGGGTTGAAATGCTCCTCCAACCTCTTCATAATGACATTAAATGGCACGCGTTTTGCCTTTATGAGCGCAAGGAGATTCACAAGTGTGCCGTACACTTCGGAACCGATCTCCGTGAGCAGAATCGCTTTCAAGTGTTCGCAAATGGCCTTATTTCTTTCAGTCACAATCTCCTTCACCACTAATCTCCATTATGTTGTTTGCCATGAAAAACATGTTTGCTCACTCCATATAGCGGCTGAACGGCTCTCTACTCAAAAGTGTCAAAAGTGCCAAGGTTTCCGATGTAGCCCGTGGATGCTGCCATTGGGTCGTTCCCTTTTTTAAAAAAAGTTCGTTCAATAACCCCGAATTCCTGTAACAATTCATCTAAATCTTAGCTGTCTAAAGGCTATTCAGCTTCAGGTAAACATCTTGGCATTCGCTACTATCACGGATGCATTATTGCCACATGCTGCGCATGGAACTCAAGAGTAGTGTCCATCAATGTGGATAACTCAACTCGGAACAGAAAATAAGTACAGTCTTGGCAGCATTGGCTTGCCTTTAAAGAGAAGAAAATGTGTTAATATCTTGGATTCTGCTCTCTCCAGTCTAGAATGAGTGGGAATTGGAATTTGGTTTACTCTCTGCAGTAGCAATTGTGCTCAAAATCACCTCCATTTTGTTTTTGGACACACGGGCAAACATTATTTTTTTTTCCTGCAGGTTTGTGAAGTAAGTTCTGTGGATCCCCTGTTTTCCAAATTTAGAATCAGTTTTATGTTTAAACATTTTGTCACATTCTGGACTAGAAACGTGTGTTCTGTTAATTGCTCTTTTATTTAAGTGTACCTATATTTTCAATTACAGGCCGACACACTAAAAGAACGATACCAGAAAATAGGTGACACCAAACGAGCTACCCCAATTGAAGTCTTGTGTGACAATTTCCCAGGTTTGAATCCTTTTTAATTTAATTTGACCAGAAGACAACCTCCCATTAATATGCCAGTTTTACTGCATCTCTCAAACATTTCTGTGCTTTATAGACAAAGCACTACGTTGAGGTCCTGATATTGTGGTTATTCAATTATTTTGATTTATTTTGTGCAAAACAAAATATGGCAAAGATTAGATAAAGATTAACTAATTCATATTGTTTTGGTTAACAAAAAAGGCAGGAGCCGAGAGACCTCTTTATATTGTAACTTAGCATATTTAGCAACCACACATGGAAGACTTGTCTTTGATTTAATATCTCTTTTTAAATGATAACATTTTAGTCACTCAGTCATTGAAACGTCATCAACTCACTTAAATCGCACATGATGTGTATTTCAGGTTTATTTACCTGCTTTCCTTCTGTGAGCCTTTACACATTTGTGTAACAAAAACCTAATCAGTTTTGACATCTTCATTTGGTCTAGTTTCAGTGACATTTCAGGAAAATCAGTGGATGGCAAGATGTAGGTTTGTCCACTCATTTATAATGTACTAAATCCCTCTGAAATTTAAGATTCCATTTACATAACTTGAACCAAATCTATACATTCCCTTGTCTGATTATTACACAAGCTGAAAAGGTGAAATCTCAAGATAAATCACAAGAGGAGTGCAATTAGTACTATCCTGCCAATTGAAGTATTTACTTATAATCCTTATTTTCTGTCACCCAGCTCCTAATGAAGTTCCCAACTCGGTCAATATATTGTGTCCAATTGCATTTTTTTTTTTTTTTTAAATAACAATATTTTGTGAATCATTTGAATACCCAAAGGGCAGTGTGGTAAATAATGCCACTCTCTCAGCATCCATCTGGGTTACATCCTCCAAGATTTCAACTCTGTTGGTTAGAAGTGGCATGCCCGATTTTAAATCCACATTGACTCCCTCTGAGTAAATTGGATTTGTCTGAGTGGTCATTCATTTGGACCGCCTTGATTATGTGTATCAGCACTGGATTGGGATGTGAGCTCTCAAATTCTGACTGGCATGAGAGGACAGACGCTGCATATCAAAGTGGCATTGTAAAACCTGATTTTTTTTTTTCATGATCATTTTCTCTCCTTTGATAGTTTCATATCTAACTGTTGATGAGTAATTAATCTTGCTGGGTATAACCTAAGATGCAAATTGCATACATACTTTTGAGAAATTGAAAAGATAAAGATGGGTTTCAATTCAACATTGACAGACTTGGTTATATTAACCAAAGACAGACACAAAATGCTGGAGTAACTCAGCGGGACAGGCAGCATCTCTGGATAGTAGAAATGGGTGACATTTCATGTCGAGAGCCTTCTTCATACTCAAACCCCAAATATCACACATTCCTTCTATCCAGAGATGTTGCCTGTCCCGCTGTGTTCTCCAGCATTTTGTCTATCTTCAGTGTAAACTAGCACCTGTAGTTCCTCCCTACACACTTGGTTATTTTAACTGGAATATGACATGCACTACAAGCCTTCCACATTGCATCATCTTCACTACTTAAATTTTAAACCGGAAGAACATAGAGATAAATAAATAGCAGTTAAGATGCATCATGAGTCGGTATGATCTATTTTGTTGTACATACCTATGAGACTGCTCATTGCCTTCAAGGCTATTTATGAATATTTTGAATTAAAGTTTGATTTTTTTTGTAGAAGAAATGGCAACGTACCTCCGCTATGTTCGAAGACTTGATTTTTTTGAAAAACCAGACTATGAATACCTGAGAAAACTCTTCACTGATCTGTTTGATAGAAACGGCTTTGTGTTTGACTATGAATACGATTGGGTTGGCAAACCATTAGTGAGTATTTTACACTGTTTGAATTACCTTTCAAATTCTTGAACCATTTTCTTTACGCACTTCATCTTTTAAAACAACAAGACAATATGGGGTCATTTAACGTTGGGGCTTCTTGAAAAATATCACTAGTTGCAATCCATAATTGATTTGAACTATATAGTGCACCTGGGGTTCAGCTAATTAAGTGGGAAGACACTGAGACACATGGAAGAGGAAGTTACCAGAAGTAACATCTGCATTTCCTGGGATAATTAATTTTAGCACGAGGATCTAACCTTGATTATCTTTGATTAATGAATACCAGTCTGAGATCATTGTTGAACACCTCACTGCTAATGAGATTGTGCATATCAAGTTTAAACTAAAGACTTTGGTGTTTGTAGTTGGATAACCTGCTATCATTTGCAGCCAGGACTCGCATGCAGTAATTGCTATATTGCTAATGTGCAGATAGATCATAAGATACAGGAGCAGAATTAGGCCATTCAACCCATCAAGTTTGCTCCGCCATTCGATTGTAGCTGAAAAATATTTCCCTCTCGACCCCATTCTCCTACCTGTAACCTTTGATGGAGCAATTATTATACATGGAAATGTGGTCCTGGAAAGGTTGGTGCATTCTGGAAGCCAAACAAATATAAAATGGGTATTGCACCCCCAACCTGCCATTTAAAAGATAGCAAGTTTTATGATGTGAGTGTTTTACCACAGAGAGATGAAAACTTTGTTAATAGCTTTAAATCCAGGTTGGCGTTCTCAAACTAATTTAGCAATTTCCCTATGGAAACGAGAAACTGCAAATGCTGCTTTATAACAATGGACACAAAATGCTGGGGCAAATCACCATGTCAGGAGGCATCTCTGGAGAACATGGATAGGTGACATCTTGGGGCAGGACCCTTCAGGTTGATTGTTGGGGAAACTGGAAGAGAGGAAGGGCAGGACAAAGCCTGGCAAGTGATAGATACCTACAGCTAAGGTGGTGGTTTTGATAGGCAGATGGTCCTTGGAGATTTTGTAGGTGACAGGAAATGCAATCCTAGATGGTGGTTGTCAGATGAAGGTGCATTTCAACAAGATCACTTGTCTTTCTTCATGCGAATATAGACTGTCTGCTTAATGTCTCTAGTTTAGTTTTGAGATGCAGTGAAGAAACAGACCCTTCGGCCCATAGCATCCGCACCGCCCAGCGGTCCCTGTACACGAGCACTATCCTACATACTACTAGGGGCAATATACAATCTTTTCTGAAGTTAATTAACCTATAAACCTGTACGTCTTCGGAGTGTGCAAGGAAACTGGAGTATCCAGGAAAACCCATGCAGTGTATCAACTCCACACTGACAACACCCGTAGTCGGGATCAAACACGAGTCTCTGGTGCTGTAAGGCAGCAACTCTACCGCTATGCCACCGCGTGACTCCACATGTGACTAAACACAGGGATCTGTCTGATAAACTGCATTTCATCATGTTATCTCAGCATTGTGTGAGTGTTTCAGAGAGCATGGGTTGCTAACTTTACAAAAGGAGAAGTGGTATGTTTGGGGGAAACAATTAGAGCATTTTGTAACGTTTTTTTTTTTTTTCCCCTCCCACCCCCGTCGCCCTCAGCCAACTCCAATCGGTTCAATCCACGCTGACATACCACTTTCACCACCAAACCGAGATAAAGCACCGCAGCAAACCAAACCGGTAAGGACTTGGAAATATCTTCTTCATAACCAGACATGAGAATTCTGTACAATAATTTGGAAATGATAAATGTTTTCAAATGTCATGTGATGCATCTAGCAAGTGTCTTCTGCTTCTTCTTAAGCCCTTTGCTCCTCCAGGGAGCAGAGGCCATTGACAAATATCCTCCACCTCACTCTGTTGTTGACAGTTCTTTCGAGATCTCCCCAGTTGAGCCCACTCTCAGACATTTCTGTCTGGACACCTCTTCTCCAGCTGTTCCTGGGGCGACTTATTTTCCTTTTTCCCCAAGGGTTTCATTTCAGGGCTTCCCGGGTGATGTTTGTGGCAGGTTTCCTGAGGGTGTGTCCAATCCATTTCTCCTTCGAATTTGTAAGTCAATGACCGCCTGGCTTGTTCTTTAGCACAGGTCCACATTGCTTACTTTGTCTCCCCACCAGATGTTAAGTATTCTCCAAAGGCAGGTGTTAATGAATGTTTGCAGCCTGTTTGTAGTGTGTTATTGTTTTCCACGTCTCTGATCCATACGGCATCACCCGTTTCACATTTGAGTTAAAGATGCGTATTTTGGTGTTGATTGAGATGTGTTTTGAGCTCCAGATCTTCCTGAGCATGTTAAACACCACCCTAGCCTTATTGATTCTACTTTTTCCATGGCAAGTGTTTTAGCGTAATCACAAGATATCAGTTTGAAACCTGTACACATTTTGAACCTTGGATACCATAAAGTAAAATAATTGCGACACAATTCCAAATGTTGGCTGTTTTATTCTCGTGCTGCTTGCATTCCCAGGCAGTGATTTGATGACTTAGGATCATGGAAATTTAAGAAGCCATTTGGACCACTGTCTATGCCAATCCCTTCAAACGTGCCATTATTTTCCTAGCCTACTTGCAGCACTGCAAGAATTCCTTCGGTACTATTTAAATGTGTCATGGGTTTTATCGTTGCCACACCTTTCAGGCAGTTCCAGGTCCCCATGTCTCTGGGAATTGTTGTGATACAACATTGAAAACTATTCAACATTCTTATCTTTCTCTATGCTCTACCTATTGTACTTGAGTTTGGCTTGATTGTATTTATATATAATATTGTCTGATTTGACTGGCAAGCAAGGTTTTTGCTGTACCTCGGCACACGGGTCAATAATAAACCTAAACCATCGTTATTGGAGTGAAAAACTTTATCTTCAACTTCCCTCTTTAATCGGACATCGCTAGTAATTAACCAATCTATGCAAGTAAACAGGTCGTCATTTTTTATTGTTTAAGTAAAATTTCTGTTCCAATCGAAGCAACTCCAAGTTCGGCCAATCTTTTCACATATAACTTTTTTCCATCTCTGGGAATATTCTCCCGAATCTTCCCTGGGCATCATGTATTTCCATTACAAGTACAATAGAAAGCAGTGATTGGAATTTTCTGCAGAAATCCAACCGTGAACTGACTACAGTGATCGAGTTATCAGGCAGAATACTGATGCCTTAACAGTGAACTTGTGTGCATGAAGCATAAAGCTTCATTATGTTTGTCAGAATGTGATGCAGGTATCAGATATCAAAGCTGGATAACATAATGATAGCAAATGCAGGGAGTTACTGAAGCATTGCAACAGATATATTTAAAATGGTGTTGCAAGAGCAAAGTACAATACTGTTGATGCTGGAAATTGGAGATAAAATCAAAAGCTCCCTACTACACAAGTCGAGCAGTGTCAGTGGAGCAAGAAATCATTAATGTTTCAGGTTGAAGTTCCTTTATTGGAACTGGAAAACCAAGACAAGTTCAAGCACATACAAAAACAGTTTAAGGGAAAACAAAAGCATAAAGGAAGCTGTGGAAAGGTGGAAGGCGAGAGAGATTAAATAAGAAATATAATTTGACAACAAGAGAAAATTGAGAGCTCTGATTATAATGGAGGGGGAAATCACTACGAGGGAAAATTTGAAAATATATTGGAAGCACTGGTGTAGAATATATCATCAGAAAAATACTATGGAGCTGAATAAACGGAGAGAATGGAATGCAGTCCATATTGTAAAAGCGAGGTGGCAGGAAATGTGGTCACAATTGGAGTGGGAGACAGTAGGCTTTTAATGGACATTTGTCGCTAATCTGTACCCTGAGATGGAAGGTTTGAGAAAGAGAAAGGTCAGAAACCTTCATGTTTTGTGCAAAGCAGGAACACTGCAATGATCACTTAAGTAATGGGACAAATGGGGCGGGGGGTTGGAACAGTTGTAGATAAATCCTTTTTTGATGGTTCATGAGTAAGTTGGGTCTGTGCAATATGTTGAAAGTAAAGAGCAAGATGGTTTTGGGGTAACTCCTCGCTGGGGGGTTTAGATAAAAATTGGTATAAATCCCATCTCCTGAAATGGGGATGAAGTTGTTCGGGAAGCGAAAGGGAGAGTTGACCAAGACTACACTTCATGGAGTTACCTCTTACTTTATAACTAACGTCGTCGTCTTTTTCTTTTCATACCTGTTCATAATGCTCACAGACTGTCTTTTTCTAATAATGGGACTGACTGACCTCGTCTTTGAGCAGTGGCATCTGTTGCAACATTCTTTCTCCCTGAGTGAATTTATATATTTGGTATATGTGGTTAAATAATTACTCAATAATATGGCTCTGGAATCTTGTGAAGAGAAACGATTCAACATATCACCATTGAATAGCTTTGCCTTTAATCTGTAATCTTCCTCCAAAAGAATAAGTGGTCCCAACGATAATATTAACACAGGTCTGTGGCGCACACATCCCGTGAATGATTTCTCATTCATGAAAGAAAGATTACTATTGCATTGCTTTTGTATTTCAGCATTGCAATGGTGATTACAACATTCAAAGTGAGTTTTAAAAAAATAAAAAAATAAAAAGTATCAGGATAAACTGCTGGGTTTTACCATGATGATGCGTTGGGCATTGATGTTCATTTTGTGAACGTTACTGCAGAACTCATTTAACATGGAAAGAACCTGCACTGCAATCTGAACCCTGAACCAAACTTCCTCTTGATTTTAGATAGAGATGAGCAACAATGATGGCTTGTACACTACTCCAACATTAATCTTGGTTGCTATATTACAGCAGTGATTATCCTTCAGAGTCGTTCATGATCTCGCATGTTGATGGCCTGGCTGCCAAATGAATGTAAATCTTTCATTCCTTTAAGTATTTCAGTGCAAATATCCCACTTCCAGTCTTTACAATCAGCAACAGAATTTCTCTTAATGAGTTTATCAACCTGGGTGCTGAATGATTTTTGGGGATGGTGGGATACCGCCTGAGAGAATTAGTTGAATTTAGAATGAGAGGGGATCGCACAGCAGGACCAGGGACCCAGTTCTATCCTGGCTACACGTGCTGTCTGTTTGGAGTTAATGAAGTTTGGTGGTTCTCCAAGTGATCACATGGCTTTCTTTTAGAGACTCTGGTTTTCTGGTTTCTTCCCACAAGCCAAAGACGTGTAGTTTGACAGGTTAATTTTCATCTATAAATTATCCTAGTACATAGCTGGGTGGTAGAATTTGGATGGAGCCGATAGGAGTGTGGAGAGAATAAAATGTGGTTGGTGTAGGTGGGTGCTTATTGGTCATTGAAGACTCTACTGGACTATTTCTGTGCTGAGAGATTCCACACAAGTGTACACATTTGTGACAGATCTAGACAGAGGCCATGAGACGACACTTAGGACTGAGATGGAAAAATCATCCCAACTCAGGATCGTGAACCTGCAAAATTCTCAACTGCAGATGGCGTTGGAGAGTAAATCACTGAATATGTTTGCAAGGAAAAGAGAGATGTCCATGCATAAGAGGGTTTTATGGGTATAGAGAGAGTAGCATTGAGAGAGGATCAGCCATATTGAGGAGCCACTGACATATTGAATAATAGTAGGTTTGAAGAGCTGAATGGCCTGTGCCATCTTTTCCTATGCTTCTGACCATCTGTTTTTCCAAGTGTGTTAGAGTTGTCAGCGTTATTGTTTATTTGGGAATGGGAGACGGGGAAGATCTCTCCAGTTTGTAGCTTGGGGATTAGTTGAAATTGTCCCCCTTTATGTATGGATGTAACTTTAGTGAAGGTTTTTATCCTGTCTCCTTGTACTTGTTTGTGATAGAAGTGGGAATGGTGGCACCGCGGTAGAGTTGCTGCCTTGCAGTGCTGACAGCGCTAGAGACCTGGGTCAGATTCTGGCTACGGGTGCTTGTCTTTATGGAGCTTGAACATTCTCCCCCTGGCCTGCATGGATTATCTCTGAGAACTTTAGTTTCCTCCCAAAGGCATACCGTTTTGTAGTTTAATTGGCTTGGTATAAATGTAAATTGTTCCTAGAGTAGGATAGTGTTAATGTGCAGGCATTAAATTTCTCAGCCATTTGAAATTTGGTAAGGCATCGCCACCGATGCGAGGCTTCACCGCCGCCGTGGCCCCATCGTCGTGAGGCTTCACCGCTGCCGAGGCCTCACCCCTGTCGACGCCCCACTGTGGTGCCCACTCTGGCCACAGCTGCGGGCGCTGTCGGCTGCTTCATCCAACCCAGGCTTATACCCGCAAGGCCCCGGCTAGGGTTCTACACGGTGATCCGGGAGGCATCAAGACCGCGGCGCCTCGATAAAGGCCTCTGGCCGAGCTCCCAGCCCGTTGGAATGCCTTTTGGCCGTGCGGGCCGTCGGGAAGCCTTATGGCTGCACAATACAATGTATTGTTGCATTTGCAGTCTTTATTTACAACTTGGTCTCGCCATTGAGTCAGCAATTAACATTCCTTAATAGTCACTGACTTTGCAAATTCAAGCAATCGGGAAATGTCCAGCAATCAAAAGATAAAAGATTATTTGCTTAGTTTTCTTTTTTTTTAAATCTGCCCATAGATTTAGAGAAATGAAATCTATATTTGAAATATTCCAAAAATTTAAAATTAATGGCTTAAATTCCAGGTTGAGGTTAATATTTTGTCCACTGTATTTAATTTGACTGAGTAGCTATATAGCACAATATGATCTTTGAAGTAGCTGGATAATGGATTTGAAATTAATTTGGCATTTAAATACAATGATAAAAGATACTTCTCTCTAGAGTAAACCAGCAAGGAGCAGGTATCATGTTACAAGTAGGTGTAATATAAAATATTTTCAATATGACTTGAGTGTAAACAAGCAAGGAGTTGGTGTCATTTCAAGGTATGATTATCACAAATTTTCTGTGTAAATTAAGAAGTGACAAGAAACTAACACGTGTTATTTTGAGATCCAATTTAAAAAAAAGTACAGTATAAATTAAGTTAACCGGGCAAGAAAACTTATTTCAAGGTACAATTATAAACAAATGTCTGCATATGGAGGGGGGGGGGGGGGCGCTGCCCCCTTTTACCCCCACCTGGGGCGATGCCCCCTGGACCCCCATCTCTCTTCCTCTTTTTTCAGATTTTTCCTGTCTCATGCCTGAATGTGCGAGGGTCGATGCAAACTCGGTTGGCCGAAGGGCCTGTTTCCTCAGTGTATCTCTAAATGAAACAAAACTAAGGGGTAGTTTAGAAGTATCCTAGTTTCAAGAGTATACAGGTCTCGTTTATACTGCCGTGTGTTTGCAGCTGAGAATCATAGTTCATCCTTCAGCAAAGCTGAACTTCTGCATGGAACAGCAGAGTCAGAAACTAAGTAAGCTGAAACATACTTGCCTTATGGTATTGCTTCAGAAGAGAACAATGGACAAGTTCTTCTCGGAGGCTGAGCAGCAGCACCTTGCAGGTGCAAAAACCAGGGAAGAGTTGAGCATCACAAGCAGCTACCTCTGTGCTCCTAATCCACTAAACCACAGGAATCAGCACCAAGTTCAAGGGACTAACTCAGGATAAGTGTGTTGCTTCAGTTGTGCTGAGTCAATTACATTTTATATCGGGCATCTGAACTTGTACTATGACCCCCATTCATTTGAATAGAATTGCTGATCTGGGATGGGAAAATTAAGTGAAAGCATTTTGTTTAAGTATTTGTCTTTAAATCTTGTTACCGGTGCTTTCAATTATACATGGAAGGTTTGCAAGATTTTTTATAATTAAATTTAAACGTATTTCAACTGTTTTCAAATGTCTGGTTATCAGTGACATTTATAAAGAACTGATGCCCAAATAAGCTTCAGAACCCATTGCCGGAGGGTTTGTTGTAGATCACTTGTGTCTTAGGATGATGGTAGCAGCCAAAAGTCCTGGAGTTCTGTTTGTTCTAATGGTTCTAAGAGATTAGTACTGCTGCAAGGAATATTGGGGACGATTTGCAAGGCATGAGCTGATACAAATGAACCAGCCTCTCCATATCGCCCCTCCCCGTCGATGCTTCACGAGACCGCTGGAGAGCAGCCTACATACTCAAGGACTGCACGCACTCTTGTTATTTTCTCTTCTACGCTACAAGAGCTACAAGAGCTCAAAAGTGCATACCATTAGATTAAGAAGCAGCTTCTTCCCCGCTGTTAATAGACGACTGAATGGACCTCTCGTAAGCTCAAGATGTTGTCTTGATCTCTCAACTTGCCTGGTTGTGATCCTTGTACTATTTTTAACCTGATATTTCACATTAGCTTTGTACTCTGTTTATTCTTCACCTTGCACTAACTTATTTATGGTTTGATTGTACATGTGCATGGTATGATTTGACAGGACAGTAAGCAAGACAGCATTTTTCACCATCTCAGTACACATGACCAAATATCATAAACCAATATCAATACTAAGTTTGATCAACCACCTTTGATGTACATTACTGATAAAGTTGCACTTTAAAGTCAGATGATATTCCACAAGCGCTTGTATTCCAATGCCACCAATGTTTTTTCTCTCTCTGTTTGTAGATGAGGTTATTGGGTTCTTGTTTACAGTTAACAGTGGCATGAAACACCACCAAAAATCAGAACTCAAATAGAACAAATATTATGATGGAGACACAAGGAACTGTGGATGCTGGAAGCTTGAGTAAAAATGCTGGAGTAACGCAGCGGATCAAGCAGCATCTTTGGAGTCTGAAGAAAGGTCTCGACCTGAAACTCCATCTATTCCCTTTTCTCCAGAGATGCTGCCTGACCTGCTGTGTTGCATCAGCTTTGTGAGTCTATCTCTGGAGGACATGGATAAGTAATGTTTCCAGTCAGCACCCTACTTTCGATTAGCTTAAGTTAGTTCGGAGCACGCACCGACCAGCGATCCCTGCACATTAACACTATCCGACACTCACTTGGGACAATTTACATTTATACCAAGCCAATTAACCTACAAGCCCGTACGTCTTTGGAGTGTGGGAGGAAACCAAAGATCTCGGAGAAAGCCCACGCGGTCACGGGGGGAATGTACAAACTCCATACAGATAGATAGCACCCATAGTCCGGATCGATCCTGGGTCTCGAGCGCTGTAAGGCAGCAACTCCACCGCTGCATCACCATGCCGCCCCTGTTCATTTCTCCTTCACTGACGTAGGTCATGCCAACACATATTTGAATCGCAAACTTCTGCCTAACCATATGCTGCTTTGTATCAACAAATTATCACAAAAACATTAATGAATTTCTTTAAAAATTTGAAATTCAAATTATTAAAATGGGTTCAAGATGAAAAGCTGCTTATTCTGTGGACATTAACCATTTTATTTTCCTTCTGAATGCTCTTGCGCATTAACTGTTTTATTTTCGCTTGCTTATTGAAGTTGCTCCATCACTGACATTTTGTTCTCCTAACGCATTTTTTAATTTGGCAGATTTTACTAATTTGCTTTGTGTATAATTGCTGTACCTGCTTGCTGTTAGCATGAGTTTTCCTCACTTTTGTGTTTTTTGGGTTTTTTCCTTTTTTTTCCCTCCCCCTCCCCTCTCTTTTTAAACGTTGGCAGTTGGCAGATCGCAATGGAGCATGGGAACCTTCCCCCAGTTGCCCGCCCAGTGCTCACCAATTGGAAACACAACCAGCGTCAGAGAGGCTTTGCGGTTCCGTACAGGTACTTTCTTCACGAGTTGCACAACCGTTTATTGCTCTCTGCAAACTAATTTAAAAACCGAACACAACTCGTACTTGCGTCTTCAACCTTTTGTGTAACTAGATTTCTAATTTATATTTAGTATTAATTTTATCTATAAACAATAATAGCTGGTTGACTTGCCGAACACAACCAGACAGTGCTTTTCATTTATACAATTTTGACAGGCATATAGATGGGGAAGACAGACACACGCTTTGCCCCTCTCACCTTAAAGATATCCCCTCTAGTCTTTGATTTTTCCACCATGGGGAAAAGTTTACGAAATGTGTACGAGGCAAGGTTTTTTTTTTACACAGTTTGCCGAGTGCCTAGAATGCTCTGGTAGGGATGGTGGTGGAGGCAGGTACGTTTATGAGACATCATTTACGCGTCACGATCCGTGATGCGTGCATGACGCGCGCATGGTGCGTGGTGACGTAGGCAGCTCCCCGGGATTTAGAGATTCACAAAATCTTTGAGCGCCACCTGCGTGACTCGCAAATGACTCCCAACTGGGACAGGTCCTTTGGTGTCATTTAAGTATTTTTGAATGGCATGCAAATGCAGGGAATGGAATGATGTGGGTTATGTGCAGGTAAAAATGTAATGGTCTTGGCATCATGTTTGGCACAGACACTGTGGGACAAAGGGCCTGATGTTGTGCTTTTACTGTTCTATGTTTCAACTGTTAGCAGTTCATTGACTTCTGGAAAAACGGAGCAAATTAAATCTACCACAATTCCCACATTTTTAAAAAGTTTTTGGATTCTTAGTTGGTAAAGGCTTGAACAGGAGCCATTTGGGAGATTCAAATGTTGTCATTGGCTGGTTTATTATTGGCTGGAATGTGGGGTGGAATTCAACACTGGACTCTTTTAGTCACGTTTAGTATTAGCACTGATGAAAGGTTGTTTCTGAAGTGTCGGAGGCTGCGGGTAGACCTGATAGAAGTGTGTAAAATTATGAGAGGCATTCAGAAGGTAGATGGTCAGATCGTCTTCCTGGGTGGAGATGTCCAAGACTAGAGGTCAAAGCACTAATTTGATAGGGGCATAGTTTAAAGTAGATGTGCTGGGGCTGGTGTTTTTACTCAAAGTTGGTGAGTTCCAGCAATGCACTGCTAGAGATGCTGTTGGAGACAGATACAATAGTGATGCCTGAGAGGCTTTTAGATGGACAAATGGATATGCAGGGAATGGAGGGGTATGAATCATGTGCAGGCAGATGAGATTAGTTTAGCTTGGTATCATGTTTTGCACAGTCGTTGTGGGCTGATGGGTTTGTTCCTATGCTGTACTTTTCTGCATTCCCCACTATTTGTTACAGGGCATATCTATTTCAATTGAGTGGTTTGTACGCATGATCGTCGTGTGGTCTATGTCGGAATATCCCTTTTGCAATTTATCCTCCGTGTTGAAACTGGGGACTATTGCACATTCAAGCTAAAATTTCATTTTTACAGGGTCAGAAAATGTATCACCTGGTCAAATTACACTGGATGTAACAAAACAAAGAGGAATGTTAATGTAGTACACATCACAATAAAGTTTCATTCAATTAATTTTGAGGCACAGCCATTCTCATTTGATAGTCAATCTGTGCAAAATAAGATGGTGCAAATAACAAGAAATATTAGTTGAAACAACTTTAGTGATTCAGTCAAGATAGAGTATCAACTCTATTTGAACGATACGATACAGCTTTATCCCAGGAAGAAAATTGATCAATGCTGGAGAAACTTTTACATCCATATAAAGAGCATGTGGTTTCCAGCCAAATGGTGGCACCATGAATAATGCTGTATTCCTCGGGTACTGAAGAAGACAAAGGGCTGGAGTAACTCAGCAGGTCAGGCAGCGTCTCTCGAGAACATGAATAGGGTGATGTTTTGGGTTGAGACCCTTCTTCAAACCTAAAGCGTCACCTATCCATGTTCTCTGGAGATGCTGCCTGACCCACTGTGTTATTCTGCAGTTCCTTGTTTTGTATTCCCCTGGTATTGTGCTGAAGCAACGTTCCACACCACATTTGCCTCATTTTGAAGGATGTAGAGACACTGAGCAATGGTTGCTTTGCTCACAAGTTGCAGTTTACCTGTGAACCATCTATCTGGTTCACACATTGACACTGATCTACATTTCGAATTGTGGTGCTCAATTTGGGAGACTTTTTGTTCTGTGGGACTTCAATGTTTTCACTGAAATAAATGGTGTACCCTTTACTCTTCATTGCCTTTATTCATGTACATTCTACGCCTGGATGACATGCAAACATAAGCTTTTCACTGTACTTTACAAACGTAAGCATTTTGTTCACCTTTTTATCTGCGTTCATTTCTTAATGTTGCTGAGTTATCAGAAGATTGCATTTGTGATATCATGCAAAGCAACACAAGCAGAAACATTTTTTTAACGAAAAATAGATAATTTCTATTTCATGTTCGAATATACTCGAGTTGAATAGACATAAACATTGAGTTGACAAAAAATTATTTCAGTCACGTTGCACATTTCTGCATTTTTAATTTTATCAAAATGTTAATGTAATTGCTTACCTGTATGGCTTTACACATTTTTGTGAACTTCGTATAAGATACGTTAAAATAAACAGATGAAAATTATCCTACATACTTTGTAATACTCTGAGGATATAAAATGATAGACCAGCAAGAGCGTAACTGATAGAATATAATCCATGAGATCATGAGATGATACAAAATGGAGAAATGGCAAGTGACCAACTCCTTGCACTAGAGTTTCAGAATTAAAATCTCAATATTTCTGGTAACGCCCAACTTCAAAAAATAATGCAACTTTCATTTATTAGCAAAAATACAAGTTTAAACAGCCCGCGTCTGCTGGAATGTAACGGCGCATGTTGCCAACTTTTAGACTTTAAAGATACAAGGTGGAAACGGGGCCCTTATGGCCACCGAGTCCACGCCGACCAGCGATCACCCCGTACACTAGCACTATCCACACTATGGACAATTTGCAATTTTTATCTATGCCAATTAATGTACAAAACTATACATCTTTGGAGTGCAGGAGGAAACGAGAGCACCCGGAGAAAGCCCACACCGTCACAGGGAGAAGGTACGAACTATGTACAGACAGCACCCATAGTCAGGAAGGAACCCGGGTCTCTGACACTGTAAAGTAACAACTATTACTGACATAGTGGTAAACTTTCTGCTGATTAATCGATCATGCCAATCTACATGCGATAGAGATAATATATATATACATACAAATTAGGAGCAAGAGTAGGCCTCTCGAGCATGCTCCATCATTTACTATGAACGTAACTTAAGTTGATTTGCAAGCTTGCCCACAATCCACTTAGTTTTTGGTGACTTTAATCTCTAGTTTTGTTTAGTTTATTACTGTAACAAGTACCGAAGTACAGTGGAAAGCTTTTTTGACTGCATGCTATACAGTCAGAGAAAAGACTAGACGTGATTGCAATCCAGCCTTCCGCAGTGTACAGATACTGGATAATAGGTATAACGTTTAGTGCAAGATAAAGTCCAGTGAAGTCTGATTTAAAGACAGTTCGAAGGTCTCCAATAAGCTAGATGGGATGCCAGGAGATGGGAGATCAGGATAAGCAAAATCTCTTGCTTATCAAAAGTCTCATTTTTCTAAATTCCAGTGTCTACAAGATTAATCTATCCAACCTTTCATCCAACAATAGACTATAATACCATTTAAAAAAACACTTCAACAGATAGATGGTCAGGAAAGGTGAGAGGGTTATGGGCTAAATGCGAGCAAATGGGATAAACTTAGATGGGGCCTTTTGGTCAGCATGGATAAGTTCGGCCGAAGGGTTGGGTTCTGCCCTGTATAACTTTAACATGCTTCCCATTTCAGGTATTGATCTAATAATTCTCTTCTACCTCATTGCAAACACTAGAATTTGTCTCTGGAACTATTGTGCTACAATGCTGAGAACTATATTCTGCACTCTGCATCTTTCCCTCTGCTCTACCTATTGTACTGTACTAGAGTCTGGCTTGGTTGTATTTATCTATAGCAATATCTGATTTGCTTGGATAGCATGCAAAACATTATGACTGCCTGCATATATCATATACTGCAAGCATGTGACACATTAAAAAATGTGCTTCATTTCTCTGACCTAGCATGGTTATCATTTGAGAGAGCCAAGACCTGCTACAAGGCAGTTCAGCTCTATATTAGTAAAAGATGCACGAGTAATGGGGAAAAATATACATTCCACACAACAAAATGAGATCAATGCCTTGTAAGTGGATGACTGGGTAGTTAATTAAGCTTTTCGTAACTTTGATTAAAGAGGTCACTGGGAGAATGTTCTATGTTTATTAAAGTTTATCCAAGAGTTTATTTGTAAGAATAAACTTGCCAGTGTCGTTGTACTATCATGTCCCAAACTAGGTTACGTTCCTTTGACTATCCAATGATGCTGCAGCATTTGAGCTAATGGACTTGCACAGAGTTCAACTCCCATCATTTGGGCCACTATGGAATTTAAATGTGGTTAACACTCTAGAATTTAGAAAGAAAATGACAATTAGTTTTCGTAATGACAAAGGCTGAAGCTATCGGATATTTATTAAAAAATGTGTCTGGTTCATTAATATCCTTCAGTGAAAAATCTGCCATCCTTGTCCATTCTTCTCTTGGCTTTACTTCAGAACTATCCCTTATGGATGTCTCTTAATTGCTCTCTGAAATGGACTAGGAGGCTTCTCAGTTCAAGGGTAATTAAGGACGGGCAATAAATGTTGTCCTTACCAACAACAACAGTGGGGCAACATGGTGGCGCAGCGGAAGATATGCTGCCTTGCAGCGCTTGCAGCTCCAGAGATCAGGGTTCGATCCCTGCTATGGGTGCTGTCCGTATGGAGTTTGTACGTTCTCCCCATAACCGCGTGGGTTTTCTCCAAGATCTTCAGTTTCCTCATACTCCAAAGACTTTCAGGTTTGTAGGTTAATTGGCTTGGGTTTGTATACTTGGTATAATTGCAAATTGTTCCTAGTGTGTGTAGGCGTGTGTTAATGTGAGAGGGGGGGGTCACTGGTCGGTGTGGACTCGGTGGGCCGAATGGCCTGTTTCCCCGCTGTATCTCTGAACTAAACCAAACAGCCAGATCCACAAGAATGAATGGACAAAGAATGTGAACTTCCTAGCTGGTAAAAAGAAAATTACTAACCAAGCTAGTAATTTTGTCATGCTCACATCTGCTGTTCCTGTCCCTTTGGTTTAAAGTTTATCTGATCTGCTATGTGATGTTGCCACAACAAAGTAGTTGAGATCAGGAGTTTGATGTATGGCAAATTCCAGACATGGACCATATTGCAATTCCATCTCACATGAGGCTTGTTAATCCAAGCGTGAAATACTGTGACTGTTTAAAAAAAATCCTTTAAATCTGCGGATCTCCCTTCAAAAAAGGCACATACTATACAGTGGAAAGGCATGTATCCATGAAATTGTCATTCTGCCAGTAAAGTTTTATGATCCTTCAATGATCATTGAAGGGCAAAAAATATTGTATAACGTATCAATATTTTTAATGTTGAGCAAATTGGTAGAATTTACAATTTCATCATTATCTTGTCAGTACAATGGTTGTTATGCATCAAATAGTTATAAAATACTTCGATTAAAATTTGTATTTATTTTCTTTTGCCTTGTCCTGTCTCCTGGACAAAATGCTGAGTTATTGGTCATTTGTAGCTTTGCTTCCTAGTTGTTCAACTAAAAATCTACTTAATTATTTTCTTGATTTTTTTTTTTTTTTTAAGGTTGTGAGTTCAACAAATGGAGAGCTAAACACAGACGACCCAACGGCAGGTCACTCCAATGCACCCATCACAGCCCCAGCAGAGATAGAAGTGGCAGATGATACCAAGTATGAATTTCTCCTAAATCTGAATGTAATATCTTTGCCTATGGAAGCATTAACAACATTTAAATCCTAAATAAAATTAAATTTTAAATAACTCTTATGATACCAGCTAAAGATATTTATTAAACACAAACCTTATGTGTTTAATGCAAAAATATTTCTACTTTAAGCTTGACATCCGGGGCGAAAATTGATAATTTTTTAATAGAATATTTTTGAAAGTGGCCGTGCACATTTTGCAGACTAAACTGCCTTTGTATAATTTATACGGTTTGATGAAGTCTGTTAACAGTTGTTCTGTTCCTGGTAAACTACACCGGATCAGTGTAAATTAGTGTTTTGCAAAGGAGACTAAAAGACTTTATTCAAATTGCACGGATTAATGGAAAGGGGACAGAATGAAAGAGAAACATTAAGGATGTACATTTTTTCTAAATGCTGAGTTATAAATAGCTTACAAGCAAAGTCTCTCTTACCTCTGCAATTCACAAGTCAAGTGATAGAGGAAGTGCAAAATCATAATTCTATGTCTCAATTAGTGATGTCAGTTGTTCATGCGTGAACCTCAAACCATTTATCGCCGCCTTCCTTGGTTTTTACAGTTAAGTCTGTCTGAAGTTCCTAAAGATTTTAGACAACGATGCTCGTAGGCAATTTCAAAAAAATCTGCAGGGATTGAAAATCTGTAATGGCAACACAAACTGCTTGACGTATTCATAAATGCGGCAGCATCTGTAGAGTGAGAAACAGAACATTTCGGACTGGTGATCTTTTACTAGAAATAGGCAACACTAAAAATTGAACATGATTTAAGGGAGTGGATTGAATTTTCAATCGATGTCGGTTAGGAAAATTGTTCACCACCTTGAAGGTATAGCGACAAAAAGAACAGCATTGTGGCAAAGTGAAGTTGCAGTGTAGTACCACAGTGTAGTCACTTCTGTCATTATAGATAGACACATAAATGCTGGAGTAACTCTGCGGGATGCAGCATCTCTGGAGAGGAGGAATCTCTGGAGAGAAGGGACATAGTTTAAAGTAGATGTGCTGGGGCTGGTGTTTTTACTCAAAAGTTGGTGGGTTCCAGCAATGCGCTGCTAGAGATGGCATTGGAGACAGATACAATAGTGATGTTTGAGAGGCTTTTAGATGGAGAATGGATATGCAGGGAATGGAGGGGTATGGATCATGTGCAGGCAGATGAGATTAGTTTAGCTTAGTATCATGTTTTGTACAGTCGTTGTGGGCTGATGGGTTTGTTCCTATGCTGGACTTTTTGAGTCGAGACCCTTCTGTCATTTTCATTTTCAATCGAACTTGAGAGAAAAAAGGGAAGATTTTCATCTGTTTAATATTTGTGTTCTCTTTTTTTTGAAGGTGCTGTTGTTTCTTCAAAAGGCGGAAGAGGAAAACTATTCAGCGCCACAAGTGACTCTGGAAGCAGTTGTGAGATTTACACGTGTGCTCTGCAACTTTCCAATCATGATAGATTCAGAAATCCATCTTTTTGTGGCAGGCTGTCGTCTAAGATCATGTCTCTTTGGGGCCCATCAAATTGGGCTCCTGACATTGGCACCCTCCTCTGCTGTGAAATTCATTCTGGTGGACTTACAAAACACGCCATGCAAAGTTTTTACTTCCTTTCCTGTGGGAATCCACAAAAAAACATTGTCTTTGAAATAAACACCCGAAATCTGCATTAAGTAGGATTATTTCACTGTGGGAACAAGGCGAAAATTCAGTTGACGTTTTAAAAAGAAGTCTCGGAAAGAGAAAGAGGTAGTGGTTACTTTGAGTTTGGCGAGACTGTTGCTATAGTCTCAAACTCTGCTCAAGACATCCATCATTTATCTCCAGTGTTATGTAATTGCAAGTCATGCAGCAATTTTATTTTCTCCTTTTTTCCTCTTTTTTTTGTTCCGCGTGAATGTGTGGTGTAGTCACTATTGTTGGGTACTGTTGTGATGGGGGAAATGCACTGAGGGCTTTCCACATCCTTAATTGCACTTTCGATATCAGTATGTAAGAGCTTTTGGGTCTGATTGTGCAAATAAATAAAAAAACTGTTTCTACACACCTTTTTTTTGTAAGGGAATACAAAAGCGGTAGGAAACGTAGCATGTTTAAAATTGTAATAATGACAGTATAATGTTTGCAAATTGTAAGCCAGACAATTGCTGGGTAGAAATAGGACCTGATAAATCACAGGAAAAAAAAAAAAGAATCTTATTCAAACTCTGAACCAGTTAGTTTCTGATCCAGGTAGCATGAGGGCTGTACGTGAACAGGGAAGTGGGCTGTCATCAGAATATCAGCACCTGTATGATTCAAAACACTGTGATTCAAAGGCCACACCAGGCACAGTGAAGTGGATGGGCCTTTCTGCAACGGCGCTATTCATGTTGGGTTTAGGTAAAGAAACCCAGTCAATAGGGGGAAAGAAAAAAAAAGACACACAAAGTCCTGCAGTAACTCTGAAGAAGGTTCCCAACCCGAAACGTCACCTATCCATGTTCTCCA
The DNA here is from genome assembly GCA_963514005.1 of Raja brachyura. The sequence continues at coordinate 10,396,167 of OY740810.1, forward strand.
GAGATTGTGTCTGACCTGCTGAGCTACTCCAGCACTGTCTCTAGGCAAAGCGACCAACTCAATAGGAGCAAAGAAAATGCTGGAGTAACTCTGAAGAAGGTTCCCAACCCGAAACGCCACCTATCCATGTTCTCCAGAGATGCAGTCAGACCTGCCGAGTTACTCCTGAACTTTATTTCTTTATTTTATAAATCTGTATCTGTAGTTCCTTGTGTCTCCAAGTTAATAGAAAAACAAATGTTTTGAGGTTTAATTGAAGCTTTTTCATTTTCCCGTCACATATTAAGGGATCAGCTCTCAATTTTTCTTATTAGTAATTAGGATATTTGAGAAAAAAATCTCCCAATTCAAATCATCTTTTTGATTTACAAGATTGCTGCCACACACTCTGAAACGCTTCTAGGCAAAAATATCAAGCTAATTCCAATTGTTAAGCCAAAAAAAAAGTAGGTGAAAGGTGCTGAGAAATTGGTAAGTTTTCATTTTAGGCAGCAGCAATAGGGAAAGGAGTAGGTTTCTGCAAGTCATTGATCCTGTCACACCTTTCCTACACTAAGGAGAATTGTTTGGATTTCAAAAGCTATGATGGAAGAATTAATGGAAAAAGTACCTCAATTTCTGAATTAGAACCCACATGTATTAGTGTCTCAATTAGGACAGAAATTAATTCAAAGTAAATTTTGATTTTGGAGGCAAATCCTAGCTTATCTCTTATTCAGTAAGACACATTTTTTTGGTATTGAACCGCAATGTTTTTATGCACAATTTTATTTAGAAAATGGTTGTTTTTACTTCGAAGTACATTTCATTTGAATCTTGTACCATTTTAGAACCTTCAATCTCCTGTTTTATTTTATGGCTTCGGGTATTTCTCAGGAAATTAGGGTACATAAAATGGAACCCCGACAAGATGGGTTGTTACCAATTAATCATCTCAGCAGCTTCTTGATATCTATAAGTAGATTTTAAAACTGCTTGGATTTTAAACTTCTACCTAGAGCGAACTACTTGCATCTTGCATGTAATCAAGTTTATAGGTGAATGAGTTGTCTTCACAGAAGTTGTTTCCATAGATTCAGTACCTAGCTGGTGGTCCATTTCTGGTGCAGCTATCCACAATCAAGTTCAATATTTTCTTTGCATAGTCTTCAATTTTTAGTTGGGTAATAATATTTTTTTGAATGCTTAAGTATTGTTGTGGATATTGTCCATTTGCCTATGAGTTATAAATAGGAACAATCCAAAACAAAAGGGTAAAAATGTTCTCCCTGAGCCTTAGTTACCAGATCTGCAAGATAAACATTTCGATACACATGCTTCCTAATATATTAATCGGGAACTGGAGGGCTGTATATTATGGTTTGTGTTTGGATTTAAAAAAATCTAAAGTACATTTTTTTTTTTTTTGCATTTAAGATTATTTTCTCAGAGGTATCTTTGACTGTTCAGAGAGTTGGTGGTTCAAGCACTCCTGAAGCCTATTTTGCAGGTCTGCCTAGTCTTTCTCACAAGTGGTAACACAAACGTTTTGTGGTGGAAATCACGGTTATTGTACTTTAGGATTTGTGGTCACAAATCTTAGGGGCGACAACAATTTTATTTCTCGTAAATGGAAATTTCAACTCGTCAGAAGTCTGTGCGATTTGCACATTTATTCTTTCAATATAAAAAAATGATCACTCCTGAAGTTTTGAAAACTAATTTCACTGTTGGATTTATAGACCTGTCCTACGAGAAGGCAGAACTGATATTGTAACTGCCTAAAACATGCACTTTTCATATTGGTGATTGTGGTTCAGCATAGCCAAAGTTTAAATTTCCCTTAGAAAATGATGGAATCAAGTGCTGAATCTAGACTGTCTTTAAAAAAACAAAATAAACTTAATGCTTGGTGGACTGTTGACGGTCACACCTTATTTTAATACTTATTGCTGTAAATAGACTTTCAGAATTTATGTGAGCAGATTACCCTCTGCTAGAAATGCCCGATAGTTTGACTGTGAATCAACTCTATTCCCACAAATGGATAGAAGGAGAAGTCACAGGATGTCACAGTAGTACAATGGTATCACCAACGTGCAGAGCCATGTTTTGCAAACTTCATCTGCTGCCTTTTCTGATCGGATGGGTCTGTTCTTGGCCGGAAAAAAAATTGTCATGATAGATGGTATCATTGTGATAATTAAAATGTATATTGATGCTTGGGTTCTGATTTTGTTACCTTTTTGTGCGTAGCATTCACCCAGAATGACACCACACATGAAAAATGTTGAACTATGCATTCTGTAACCTGCCCGATAATTTAACACTTGACCCAAAATGGTCTCAATCCACAACAAGCACATGAGCAATTTTATTATGCTGTCATTAATTCTGGTGACTGTAATAAGTGAAAAGAACCAAATAAAGGGAGTACAAGCAATTCACATTTCTGTTCTTGCAATATTTTTGTAATTCCTTGTTTTAGATTCCTTCTGAAATCTCCTCTACCCCCTGGAGTACAAAAGAATGAGTGGATCTCAATGAGGCAAGCACAATAAAGCTATGTCCTTTGGTTTTGCGTGCGAGGAACTGCAGATGGTGGTTTACACCCAAGATAGACACAAAATGCTGGAGTAACTCAGCGGGTCACGCAGCACCTCTGGAGAAAAGGAATAGGTGACTTTTTGGGTCGAGTCCCTTCATCCATTCTTTGAAACCAATATTTTCCTCGCATACCCATCAATTTCACCCTGATTTTGCTATCGCCGACCGAGCCTAGGCGGTAGCAGGAACCAATTAACCTCCCAACCAGTGCATCTCTTCCAAAAAAGAAAAACTACTGCAGGAACATTAATAGAAGGAAGGCGCAGAATGCTGGAGTAACGCAGCAGGTCAGGCATCATCTCTGGAGAAGATGGATTGATGACGTTTTGGGCTTGGTCCCTTCTTCACACTGATCATGAGGGTTGTGGGGGGACGGTGACAGAAAGCTGGAGGAGAGGAGAGGCAGGTCAGAACATGGCCAGTGAAGGGTGAACACAGACAAGGGTGTTTTTGTTGGATTGACAGATTGTTGGACTAAAGCCAGAGATGAAAAGTCGGGTGCAAGTCCAAAAGGGATAAACAAAATTGTGAATTGTGGAGCTTGCAGATAGAAAAGTTGGAAATTGAGGGGGAGAGGAGAAACCAGTGCAAGGTCAGCCAAGGTTCAGTGGGCTTCGGGGATAAAGGTAGCTACACATTCCCAATCTCCATGCAAATATTAGTCTACTGGAGGAATTCTGAGGATCAGACAACATCTGTGGAAGGAAATGGACAGATGATGTTTCAAGTCCGCTGCCTTCGGACTTCTGTAGTAAGTGGTGTCTTTAGGACGTGGGAGGAAACTGGAGCACCACACAGCAAGAATAGAGACTCCACACAGGCAGCGGATACATCAGGAATGGAACCCGAGTCTCCGAAGGAAGCAGCACTACCTGCTGCACCACCCATGCCGCTTTTGAAGTTGAAGTTTAAGTAGTGCCGTGGATGTGATAAGCAGTGCAGAATTTTTGAAAAGTTGCCGTTTCTGCTGGCCGTATGCTTTGGAGCACAATTTTAAACTTCATTTGCAAGAGGCTTCTGTGGCTTCTAACAGCATGCAAAAGTGAAAGCTGTGGTCATAAGCTGGGTTGCTGTAGGTGAGACTGCAAGGAGGACGGGAGCTACACTAAAGTCTCAAAACAATGCACCACATCCTGTGACAGAGGTCAGAATGGTGCTGGTGCCTTTTGTGATGGGCATTGATGGAGCTACATCAACGCTGGCCAGTCCTCATAAATTCCTGTTTAGTCTTCCCATCTTACCATTAACTCCCCCCCGATACTATCGCTCGCCTATACACAGTGGCCATATCACATACCAAACTGCGTCTTTGGGATGAGAGAAAAAAGTAGAGCATCCAGGAGAAAACGCATGCAGTCACATTGAGAACATGCAAACTCCACCCAGACACTAGTGGAGGTTAAGATCAAATCTGTCTCCATCTGTGAATCAGCAGCTCTACAAGCTAACTCACCGGGTCAGGCAGCATCCCTGGAGAACATGAATAGGTGATGTTTCGTGTCAGGTCCCTTCTTCAGACTGAAGCATCACCTATCTATGCTGGAGTAACTCAGCAGAACAGGCAGCATCTCTGGATAGAAGGAATGAGCGACATTTTGGGTCGAGACCCTTCTTCAGACCCGAAACATCACCCATTCCTCCTAGCCAGAGCTGCTGCCTGACCTGCCGAGTTATTCCAGCAATTTGTGTCTTTCCTTGGTAAACCAACATCTGCAGTTCCGTGTTTCTACCTATCTACGCGATACCATTTACGTTCTTGCACCTCCATCAACCATCCATCTCCCGTCGATCTAATTCTCTTGCCAGCCACCTGGGACAATGTACAGTGGCTAATTGACACTCCTGCTAGCACACCTTTGGGATGTGGGAGTGAAGCAGATCATCCAAGGAACATCCACGCGGTCACAAAGAGAACATGCAAACTCCACACAGATAGCACCAGAGATCAGGATTGAACCCCAGGTCTCTGAAACTGTGGGGAAGCAAGGCTAACCACACCACGGGTACACAAAATGCTGGAGAAACTCAGCGGGTGCAGCAGCATCTATGGAACGAAGGAGATGGGTAACGTTTCGGGCCGAAATCCTTCTTCAGACTGATAGGGGGTGGGGGGAAGAAAGTAAAAAGGAGGAGAATCCCGAGGGCTGAGAGAGATGTGAGAATTCAATGTTCATGCCAAGAGGACGCAGACTCCCCAAGCGGAATATGAGGTGCTGTTCCTCCAATTTGCGGTGTTGCTCACTCTGGCCATGGAGGAGGCCCAGGACAGAGAGGTCGGATACGGAATGGGAGGGGGAGTTGAAGTGCTGAGCCACCTAACCACACCACTGTGCCATCCTTGGCTGTCTTCTTCACTGTTGAAAGCTGAATGTGGAATTCTTTCTTTGAATAACATATTTGGCATCTCTAACCAGTTTGCCGTGAATTCCACCAGCTTATGCCATCATTAAATGCCTCAGGTTATTTTTGTTCACTGAAGGTAATACATAATGGTTGTTATTTTAGGTACACGGAATTTGGACAACGCGGAAAGCAGTTTGGAATTAATTTGTGTAAAACTTGTACCTGCAGTTCAAAGAAAATGTATGTAAAGTCCTATTAATTAAGTTGAATACACAATTTATTATATTTTCTTATTACAGCTACTGTCAAATTTAATGTGCATTTATTTCAGATTTCACATATTCCACCTAAAAAAACTTACTTTCAGCACAAAAGAGACTAAATTCCTTGCTCCAAAACGGATATAAATCAATTAATAACAGTTAATAAGGGAAAACAAATAGAAATGCAGATTCTAGAGTCTGATATGGTGGAAGAACTCAGCTACTCAAGCAGCATCCGTGGAGAGGGAAACAGATTAACCTTTCTGATTAGGGAACTTTTCAGAGAAGCAAAATTGTCGAGAGGAGCTCTTGAATCAAGGCTTAGAAAGCTACAGACCAAGTGTCGGTCAATTGGATTTGTGTAGCTGGATAGTTGATGGTTGGCATGGATACTGTGGGCCGAAGGGCCAGTTTCTGTGCTGTGTGGTTGTGACGATACACAAAAAGTTCTAGGAGCAGAATTGGGCCATTCGGGCCATCAAGTCTACTTCCCCATTCAATCACAGCTGATCTATCCATCCCTCTCAACCCAATTCTCCTGCCTTCTCTCCATGTACATCCCCATGCATTCCCGCAAAATTGCATGAATGTCATAAAATAAACTATGAATACATTTCCTGTGACTCTCTTGAAGTGGTTTGGTTTGATTGTTGGCAAATGCCAGCTCAGACTCTGCCATTGAGTTTATCCTTGCCCTCTCAGACAGGCAACCACCCATCCTTCTTTGGACACAGAACGCTGGAGTAACTCTGTGGGACAAGCAACATACCTGGATGATGATTCGGGATGAGACCCTTCATCCGACTAGTCAGGGAAAAGGGGACAATAGGTGCAGGAGTAGGCCATTCGGCCCTTCGAGCCAGCACCGCCATTCAATGTGATCATGGCTGATCATCCCCAATCAGCACCCCATTCCTGCCTTCTCCTCATATCCCCTTACTCCGCTATTTTCAGAGCCCTATCTAGCTCTCTCTTGAAAGCATCCAGAGAATCTGCCTCCACCGCCCTCAGAGGCGGAGCATTCCACAGACTCACAACTCTCTGTGAGAAAAAGTGTTTCCTTGTCGGCGTTCTTAATGGCTTACTCCTTATACTTAAACTGTGGCCCCTGGTTCTGGACTCCCCCAACATCGAGAACATGTTTCCTGCCTCTAGCGTGTCCAAACCCTTAATAATCTTAGGGGGTTACACAAAAAGCTGGAGAAACTCAGCGGGTGCAGCAGCATCTAAGGGGCGAAGGAGATAGGCGACGTTTCGGGTCGAGACCCTTCTTCAGACTGGTCAGGGATCAGGGAAACGAGAGATATAAACAGTGATGTGGAGAGATAAAGAACAATGAATGAAAGATATGCAAAAAAGTATTGATGATAAGGGAAACAGGCCATTGTAAGCTGTTTGTGGTGTGAAAATGAGAAGCTAGTGCGACTGAGGAGGGGGGGGAGATGGAGAAGGAATGTCAGGGCCCGAGGGCTGAGGGAGAGGTGGGGAGGGGGGGGGGCAGTCTGGGTTAACAGAATTGAGAAAATTCAATGTTTAAGCCCAGAGGATGCAGACTCCCCAAGCGGAATATGAGGTGCTATTCCTCCAACTTGCGGTGTTGCTCACTCTGGCCGTGGAGGAGGCCCAGGACCGAGAGGTCGGATACGGAATGGGAGGGGGAGTTGAAGTGCTGAGCCACCGGGAGGTTGGGTTGGTTATTGCGGACCGAGCAGAGGTGTTCGGCGAAACGATCGCCCAGCCTCTGCTTGGTCTTAATAATCTTATATGTTTCAATCTTCAACTTGCGTAGGGCGTGCACAGCCTAAAGTTGTAGGACAACTTGTTCTATTTGATTGTGCACGCCAGGTTGGTTGCATTTGTCGAAACAGGGCGGACCACGTGAAGGTTGCAATCTCCCACCCCTTTCAATCTTCGATGTAGAGAGATGAAGCTCAATGAATGAAAGTTATACATAAATGTAACGATGATAAAGGAAACAGGCCATTGTTAGCTTTCTGTTGGGTGAGGACGAGAAGAAGACTCGACCCCATCCTTCTACCTGTGTCAACCTGTGGGCCGGGCAACGAGCGGACGTCCCGCCCCAGTTTCTCGCTCATTGGGCTGCGGCAGCGGAGGAAAACGCCCAGTGTTTTTCTCCAACTGGGATCAGCCCTGTGTTAACAACCTCACATGACCGGCCGGCGGTTTATTGACAGCAGGAAGCTGGATTGAGGGGACGGGACGAGCTGCAGCGAGAGCAATGTTCCAGGAAGCTCCAAGGAGCCGGGCTGGGAAAGCGAGTGTGTCAGAGCAGCGGGCCGGGCGCTGGTAACGTGAGACAAGTCCAGGGACTGGGTTGTTTGCAAGGCTCCCTGTGTAACGTGTGACTGGTTATATCCAGGGCTGTTTGTGTAACGAGTAACACACCCGGGGGGAGGCTGGTTTATACCCCCTGAGTAACTGCCTGCATTCAGAGCTCCGTGTATACAGTGTAGCAAACTGGTTATATGTAGGGCTGCCTGTGCGTGTAACGTCTTAACAAGCCTAACAACTGGTTACATTCAGCACCCTCTTGTGTAACAAACCCAGGGCTGGTTGTATTCAAGAGCCCTCTGTGTAACGCGTGGCAAGCCCAGCTGGTTGTATGCAGGGCCGCCCGTGTAACGTGCAGCAAGGCTGGTGACATTTAGAGCCCTCTGTGTTACAAGCTCGGGGCTGGTTGAATTCAGAACCGCCTGTGAACCGAGTACTGGCCGCATCCAGGAGCGCCTGTGAGCCAGTCCAAAGCGGCCGGCAAGGTGCAAAGGACATTACACAACTCCAGTACCAAAGAGCTGGTGTGTCTCTCACACACACACACACACACACACACCCCTCCCTGGACTCTCCTTGTGTCGGGACCATGTCTGATGAGGTGCCCTCGCTGCCACTCTGCGCCCGCTTGTCCTACGCGGTGGGACACTTTCTCAATGACTTGTGCGCGTCCATGTGGTTCACCTACCTGCTGGTTTACTACCACACGGTGCTGGCTATCAACAACTACAACGCGGGCATCCTGCTGCTGATCGGGCAGGTGGCGGACGGCTTCTGCACCCCTCTCATCGGCTACGAGTCCGACCGCACTCGGGGCTGCGGCAAGTACGGCAAGAGGAAGACGTGGCATCTTATCGGTGAGTCCACACTAACATGTTTATGTTCCTGTTTGTCCTGCGAACGGAGAAGAAGGGTCTCGACCCCAAAACGTCGCCCCTTCCTTCTCTCCAGAGATGCTGCCTGTCCCGCTGAGTTGCTCCAGCTTTTTGTGTGTATCCTCGGGAGATATCAAAAACTGGGCGCATGGATGGGTCGGATTTAGAGGGATATGGACCAAACGCAGGTAGGGGGGGGGGGGTCTAGTGGAGATGGGACATGTTGGCCGGTGTGGGCAAGTTGGACCGAAGGGCCTGTTTCCACGCTGTGTCACTGTAAGTGGACATCATGTCCAGCTCCCTTGGGTTCTAGAGTAGTAGGGAATGAAAACATTGGCAATGTGTCTCAACGAGTCTTTAAAACCCATTGATGGAGATGTCCACTTTGAAGATGTCAGAACTTGTCCGTCTTTAGGTTGAGGGATTGGGTGGAGAGTCGCTTACCAGTAATCGCACTTACTGAAGTGAAGCACGGTGGCTGGCATGAATTGAGCAGTGCATGTTCAGATGTAGCCTGTTAATCATTAACAAACCTCAGAGATAAGGCTTCACACAGGAACTAGTCCGAGATTGCTCCAAGGAAGAAAGTCTAAGCAAGGCCCAGAGATTAGTGCCTGGGGCAGTGGATGGTATGTTGGCCATGTACAAGGTGGTGAGGAGTGTGATGTGATGATGGAGTGGGAAAGGGCAAGGCTATAGAGGGATTTGTGTGAGCGTTTTGGTTATATATCTGGGCGGCACAGTGGCGCAGCTGGTAGAGCTGCTTCCTCAGCGCCACACACCCTGGTTCGATCCTGACCTTGGGTGCTCTTTGTATGGAGTTTGCAACTTCTCCCTGTGACTGGGTTTTCTCCAGCTGCTCCGGTTTCCTCCCACATCCCAAAGACGTAAAGGTTTGTAGGTCAATTGACCTCTGTAAATTGCCCCAATTAGCAGTGGATGCCCAGTTGGGATTACAGAACTAGTAGGAATGGACAGACACAAAAAGCTGGAATAACTCAGCGGGACAAGCAGCATCTCTGGAGAGAAGGAATGGGTGATGTTTAGGTCGAGCCCGAAGAAGAGTCTCGACCTGAAACATCACACATTCCATCTCTCCAAAGATGCTGCCTGTCCCACTGAGTCACACCAGCTTTTTGGCTATCTTTGGTTTAAACCAACATCTGCAGTTCCTTCCTTCCTGGGCTAAAGTGCATGTTTCCTTGCTGAATCCCCCTCAATTAATCAATTCTAAGATTTGGGAGTTCCAGAGAATAATGGATGTGTCCAGGCTGGAGTTGTTTTTGTAATAAATGAGATTGGGTTGTGACTAGCAGGATAATAGTGATAAAAGTTGTGATTTTGCTAATGAGTGTATAAACTCCAATGAGAGTATAAAGTGGAACATAATCAGTGGGAGATGGTGGTGAAGTGTGGCGAGGCATGGAATGGGAGAGGAGAGAACAGTACGGGCTTGGTTCTGGGGACCAAAGGCGTTGTCTTTTCCAACGCTCAATGTCGAGGATATTGACTGTAGTTAGGCTGCCACTGGTGGTGAGCTTGCGAGGGGAATGGGAGGCGGCGCTGGTTATTGTCGGCGAACATGTACAAACTGAATCACTTTGGCAGGAAACATGTAGGCGAGGATCGGATGGTCTAGGATGGATCCATCGGGTGCTGTAGCAAATGGAAGCTTTTAATCTTGTCGCTTAACCAGAAATACTTCAATTTGTTACGTTGCCCCTCACAAATCGGTGTGGATGTCCACATGAAGTTTGCAAAGAATAGTGTGTGTTCTGAAGTACAGTCACAACCTTAATGAAGGCAAAAGCAGCAGCCAATTTGCCAACAATGACCTCCCTTCAGCAGTGCTGTCAAAGCAACCAAATAATCTGTGATCTTTACTCACATTGTGATCCAAGATGCAACATCTGTTCCGCATCCACCCAGTTACTACAAAGCTGCAGAATGGGGTTGGTTATGGAGAAGTTTGCCCACTCCTTTGAGAATAAATGTGCTGCCCGTTCTTGGTTGAATGCCGTGGAATCTTTCATGGTCTTGGGTGCATTGGTTTAACATCTCATTTAGAAAAGCAACACCTCTTGATTGTGCGGTACAGAGGGAGTACTGCACAGGAATGTTAACCTTAGACTTTGGTGCTTGAGTCTCTAGAATGGGATAGATCGACAACCTAGTGAGTTGGAGAGTGTTGCTGTTATGTATTAGACAAAGATAGACACAAAGCTGGAGTAACCCAGGGTCAAACAGCATCTCTGGAGAAAAGGACATTCAGAATGGCAGGCAGTGACGAGTGGGGTACCGCAAGGCTCGGTGCTGGGACTGCAGCTATTTACAATATACATCAATGATTTGGATGAAGGGATTCAAAGTAACATTAGCAAATTTGCAGATGACACAAAGCTGGGTGGCAGTGTGAACTATGAGGAGGATGCTATGAGAATGCAGGGTGACTTGGACAGGTTGGGGGAGTGGGCAGATGCATGGCAGATGAAGTTTAATGCGGATAAATGTGAGGTTATCCACTTTGGCAGCAAAAACAGGAAAGCAGATTACTATCTAAATGGCGTCAAGTTGGGAAAAGGGGAAGTACAACGGGATCTGTGGGTCCTTTTACATCAGTCTATGAAAGTAAGCTTGCAGGTACAGCAGGCAGTGAAGAAAGCAAATGGCATGTTGGCCTTTAAAACAAGAGGAATCGAATATAGGAGCAAAGAGGTCCTTCTGCAGTTGTACAGAGCCCTAGTGAGACCACATCTGGAGTATTGTTTGCAGTTTTGGTCCCCTAATTGGAGGAAGGACATTCTTGCTGTTGAAGGAGTGCAGCGTGGGTTTACAAGGTTAATTCCCGGGATGGCGGGTCTGTCATATGCTGAGAGAATGGAGCAGCTGGGCTTGTACACTCTGGAGTTTAGAAGGATGAGAGGCGATCTAATTGAAACATAAGATTGTTAAGGGCTTGGTCACACTAAAAGCAGGAAAGATGTTCCCGATGTTGGGGGAGTCCAGAACCAGGGGCCACAGTTTAAGAATGAGGAGTAAGCCATTTAGAACAGAGACGAAGGAAACATTTTTTCCTCACAGAGAGCAGTGAGTCTGTGGAATTCTCTGCCTTAGAGGGCGGTGGAGGCAGGTTCTCTGGATGCTTTCAAGATAGAGCTAGAGTCGGGGGATATGGGGAGAAGGCAGGAACGGGGTACTGATTGGGGATGATCAGCCATGGTCACTTTGAATGGCGGTGCTGGCTCGAAGGGCCAAATGGCCTACTCCTGCACCTATTGTCTATTGCGGCGTTTCGGGTCGAGCTGTCTTGACCCACTGAGTTACTCCAGCTTTTTGTGTCCCATCTTCAGTGTAAACCAGCATCTGCAGTTCCTTCCTGCATATTAGAGATATACCACTGACAACTGGTGAAAGATGTCCTTTAAACTTTTAATTGCATACATTAGATACAAGAACTTGAACCTTAAACTGTGAGCTACCCATCACCAGAAAGTCAGCACTCAGCCAGGCATGTGGCCTCGAGTCCTGGGGTCTATGATCCCGCTGTTCAGGGTCTGGTAAGGAATTGTATCCTGTTTCTAAGATCTGTCTCCCTCTTGTTCATTCTCTTCTTCCCCAGAGAGTGACCACCACATTGGTATTTCTCCACTCCAGGTCTGACCCTCTTTCTTCATAAACGGATGCAAAAGCGTTACGCCAGCACTTTGTGTCCTTTTGTGTAAACCAGTTCCTCATTTCCCTAACCTATTCCTGTGCTGTGGCGTTCTAGCTGCTAAGGTAAATGTTGAGACACTATGCCTCCGAGTCAGAGGCTGTTTTCGTGACCTTTTGCCGGATCAGTGACATGGTGATGTATCACTCAGGTCTGAGTCTTGTCTTCTGGCCAGAGATTATCTGCCCTGCTTCCTTTTGGATCTTGCAGTGTGAAGAAAACCTGACTGTTTCACGACTATAGCAGTTTCGCGGGCAGTGGAATGTCTCGGACCCAGAATAAATTTTTGCAGAGCTGTCCTGAGTAGTCCGGCAGCATTGGACCAGAGGAGCTCCAAGACACAACATCCTTTCCACATCCACCCAGTTACTACACAGCTGTAGAATGGGGTTGGTTCTGGAGATGTTTACCCACTCCTTTGCATTATCTAAAAAACTGGACTGAGAAACCATGGTCCACATCCCTCCATTCCCTGCATATTCATGTGCCTTTCCAAAATCTTCTTGAATGCCACTATCGTATCCCCTTCCATCACAACCCTTGGAACCGGGGTCTAGGCATCTACCACTCTGTGTGTTTAAATGAATAAATGTGTACATAAATAACTGCTCTGCACATCTTGAAATTTTCCCTCCTCGGAACTTCATGCTATGCCTTTTGGACTTTCCACCCTGGACTATATTGAGAAAGTTCTGTTAAGTTTAACTTTATATTGGGTTTGATTATTTTTTAAATTTGGTTCATAATTATACGTACTCTGTTCAAGAGTGCAGGCAAGTAGTTTTGCGACTTGTACAAGTTCCACTTACTACTTTGGCTTTAAACTATCAGGCAGAGCGAGGAGTCCTCATTACTGAGAAGCAGAGAGGTTTGAAACAGTAGGGCTCTAGTAGGCTCTTCAGTGTCTGTGATTGGGGAGTTGTGATATCTTGATCGTAACCTCAAAGGATAACTCTGAACTAGACAAAAGTCCCAGCAACCTGAAATGCCGCCAAGCTCGTCAGCGATTACTGAGAAATGACTTCAGTCTTACATCACTTGCGTGAAACTGTTAAACAGGATGTAAAATTAGCTTAAAAATAAAATAAGACGGGTTATTTCCCTGTAGAAACACTGGGACAAACTTGTTCTCCAGACAGCAGCGTAACCTGCTGAGTTGCTCCAGCACTCTGTGTCTACCTCGGAACACACTTGTTTTCATCTCCATTAGAGATTGCCTGGACTCGGCGAAACACACAGTATTTCTTTCTGAGCCGTTGCAAATGTAATTTTAAAAATAATAATTTTCTATTTATAAGCAAAATTGTGACAAATGGTCTGTCTGAAGAAGGGTCTCGACCCGAAATGTCACCCATTCCTTCTCTCTAGAGACGCTGTCTGCCCCGCTGAGTTACTCCAGCATTTTGTGTCTACCTAATAGTCTGTCAGAAATCCATGAATTGAGTTTTTGATGCTGACATCTTGATAACTTCCATTTGTGACCTATCGGAGTGATTTTTTTTTTAAAGCGCAGCTTGGCGTGATTAAAAATGCCGCCACCTTGCACAAGATTACGTCATCATTTTGAGTTGTTGTGATACAGTTATTTATACGCCAGCATGCACCACCGAGACCAACAAACACTTGAAACGACTGGTATGCAAATTGCATTGCTATTCTAGGCTTGGCCGTTTCATTCTGTTAAACTCTGCCATTCCCTTGACCACTGCCCAATATCTAAGCTGAAAATCTGAAGCACAAGCAGGAAAAGCTGGAAGTACTCCGAAGGTTGAAAGGGGAAATGCAATGACCTGAAACACTAACTCTGTTTCTCTTTCTGTGTGTGCTGTCTGGCTTCCTGAGTATTTCCTACTTTATTATTTTTTTTTTTTTCTGGTGGTTTATTTGAACCAACGTTAGTTGTTTAGTGGCTGCACAGTTGTGGGCAAAGAAATTACTTAACAAAATGAATTGTTTGTAGACTCGGTATCGACTGAAAGCGAAGAAGACTGCAGTAGATGGTGAACACTGCCCAGTATCAATGTGGGTCTCTGATGCTGGCTGCCTTTTTTGAGGCAGCAACTCCTGTATATCTTTTTTTTTGTTTATTATATTGTTTACAAAGTACAATGTTTACATATTCTGTGGTGTTGCGAGTAAGCATTGCATTGTTCTGTCTGAGACATTGCAATGAACCGCTTGACTCATGAAGTAGCAAATCTGTGCAACCTTTAGGGGTTGGGCTGGTAGATGTGCCACCCACTTTCTCGGTTCTGCTTTTTATAAATAGTATAATCTTACTGAATTACTCTCGGGTGTTTCTGCCTTGAAATGTTTGACCTTTCTAATTTATGAGTCTGCTCTTTGCTCTTGAAATGGACGTAGAAGCAAAAGGATGATGGCAGAACTGGAAGAAGTCACCGTGTGTGGGAGAGGTTGGGGTGTGTGGTTTCTGAAGAACGGATGGAATGAGCAAAAGTCAATGCTGGACAAGCTCGGCAGGTCAGGCAACATCTGCGGAGGGAATGGACGAACAACATTTCTGTCCAATCTGAAATCCCAACCAAAAATGCCGTCTGTCTATTCCCTCCACCGATGCTGCCTGACCTGCTTGGTTTCTCCAGCACTTTGTTTGCTCAAGATCCCAACATCTGCAGTTCTTTGCGTCTCAGTTGATGGAATGAGTTGTGCCAACGCTCTGTATCCGCATTGTAATTGCATAGTGAAGACGTTAGCATCGGAATCGGTGGACAAATAATTGATCATTTATCTACATTCCTCCCAGACTGCACGCAACTACTTTTAGGTCATAAGGTCCTAAGTGATAGGAGCAGAATTAGAACATTTGGCCCATCAAGTCTACCCTGCCATTCAATCATGGCTGATCTATCTCCCTCCTAACCCCATTCTCCTGCCTTCTCCCCATAACCCCTGACACCCGTACCAGTCAAGAATCCATCTGTCCCTGACATAAAGATATCCATTAACTTGGCCTCCACAGCCATTTGTGTCAAAGAATTCTATGGATTCACCACTTTATTTATTCTTTGACTAAATAAATTTCTTCTCATCTCCTTCCTAAAGGAACATCCTTTAATTCTGAGTCTTAGATTCTCCCAATAGTGGAAACATTCTCTCCACATCCACTCTATCCAAGCCTTTATTTAATACTTTTCAATGAGGTCAGCGCTCATTTTTCTAAACTCCAGCAAGTACAGGCCCAGTACTATCAAACGCTCATTATATATTAACCCACTCATTTCTGGGATCATTCTTGTAAACCTCCTCTGGACCCTCTACATAGCCAGCATATCCTTCCTCAGATATGGTGTCCAAAATTGCTCACAATGCTCCAAATGCAGCCTGCAGCCTTATAGAGCCTCAACATTACATCCCTGTTTTTGTATTCTAGCCCTCTTGAAATAAGTGCTAGCCTTTTTTTCTCTTCATTTCAAGGTGGTCCGAACAAGAGATCTTTATTTGATTATTATCCTTAAAACTGAGCAATGGTTATCATGGGTCATAATGTGAACATTCCATTTTCCATTTTACTATGTATTACAATATAATTTATTATAATGAATCCCACACCACCCTGGCCACACTCTCGCGCCATCATCCGGAGAAAGCTACAGGAGGCTGCGAACATGACCACCAGGTCAAGAACAGTTTCTTTTCAACAACTAACAGATCGTTGGACGCTGCAAAATGTTAACCTCAACTATGAACTATGCGGCGGCACAGCATGAAACAGGCCTTTTGACCCAGCGAGTCCAAATCGCCCACCTATAGAAACATAGAAAATATAGAAAAATAGGTGCAGGAGTAGGCCATTCGGCCCTTCGAGCCTGCACCGTCATTCAATATGATCATGGCTGATCATCCAACTCAGTATCCCGTACCTGCCTTCTCTCCATACCCCTTGATCCCTTTAGCCACAAGAGCCACATCCAACTCCCTCTTGAATATAGCCAATGAACTGGCCTCAACTACCTTCTGTGGCAGAGAATTCCAGAGACTCACCACTCTCTGTGTAAAGAATGTTTTCCTCATCTTGGTCCTAAAGGAATTCCCCCTTATCCTTAGACTGTGACCCCGTGTTCTGGACTCCCCCAACATCGGGAACAATCTTCCTGCATCTAGCTTGTCCAACCCCTTAAGAATTTTGTAAGTTTCTATAAGATCCCCCCTCAATCCTCTAAATTCCAGTGAGTACAAGCCGAGTCTATCCAGTCTTTCTTCATATGAAAGTCCCGACATCCCAGGAATCAGCCTGGTGAACCTTCTCTGAACCACCTCAATGGCAAGAATGTCTTTCCTCAGATTTGGAGACCAAAACTGTACGCAATACTCCAGGTGTGGTCTCACCAAAACCCTGTACAACTGCAGTAGAACCTCCCTGCTCCTATACTCAAATCCTTTCGCTATGAATGCTAACATACCATTTGCTTTCTTCACTGCCTGCTGCACCTGCATGCCTACATTCCATGACTAGTGTACCATGACACCCAGGTCTCGTTGCATCTCCCCTTTTCCTAATCTGCCACCATTCAGATAATAGTCTACCCTCATGTTTTTGCCACCAAAGTGGATAACCTCACATTTATCCATATTATACTGCATCTGCCATGCATCTATCTGCCCATTCACTCAGCCTATCCAAATCACCCTGCATCCTCCTCACACCTAACTATACCACTGAGCTTGGTGTCTTCTGCAAATTTGGAGATGTTGTATTGAATTCCCTCGTCCAAATCATTAATGTATATTGTAAATAACTGGGGTCCCAGCACTGAGCCTTGCGGTACCCCACTATTCACTGCCTGCCATTCTGAAAAGGACCCGTTTACTCCTACCCTTTGCTTCCTGTCTGCCAGCCAGTTCTCTATCCACATCAATATTGAACCACCAATACCGTGTGCTTTAAGTTTATATACTAATCTCTTATGTGGGTTCACCGGTTCACACTAGTTCTATGTTACCCCGCTTTTGCATCCACTCCTTACATATTAGGGACAATTTACAGAGGCCACTTAACCTACGAACCCACACGTCTTTGGGAAACCGAAGCAACCAGAGGAAACCCACACTGTCACAGGGTGAAGGTACAAACTCCACACTGACAGCAGCCGAGGTCCGGATCGAACCCGGATCTCCGGTGCTGGAGGCAGAACTGCACCGGTTACGTCACTGTGCCGCCGTTGAGCTTATGGCACAGGTGATCTTTAAATACCTTGTATCCTGTGTGTGCTCTTTGATGTCTGTATCCTGTTCCTTTGTGAAAGCCTCAATTGTATGTGTTGTGCAAAGTGAAGATTGGGTAAACAGCAATGGGATCTTGTGATTGAGACAACTTTTGTTTCCTTGTGCAGAGATGTCCAGTTGAGGCAGCTAGTTCTTTGCTGTGGATTGGTGGTCAGTATTGGTCTGCCAGTGATGACACTGGTGTGGCAGTATCTGTGATTTTAGTCAATAGGCGATTCCTTCATTTCTAAATGTGGTGGGACATTGACTGGATGCAAGTGAAGGAGATTCAGTCAGAGTTCCTGCTCTTTGGCAATTCTGACCTTCTCACAGGGCGGAAATGCTGACGCTCACATCAGAGGTTTGTGCGTAAAGCCAAAATTGAAATTTCACAGACTTTGGTATTCTGGAGTCATTTCTGAGCAAAAAATGCAATCTTAAGTAGAGCGTTGTAGTTTACCAGATAACTAAATGATACGACTGCCTGTGACAAATATCGCTTTTGTTTAAGACTTTGACAACATTTCACTGGAATCCCATTTGAGGGCTGTCATGGAGACTTGCACAAGTCAATTAAAACGTTGTTTGGGTAGATGGAAAGAAACAGCATGGAAATGGGTCCTTCAGTCAACCAAGTCTACACCTACCATACTGATATCTCGCATGCATCCACTCCCTACACACTAGGTGAAAAATCTACAGAGGCCATTAAACCTACAAACATTCATGTCTTTAGGATGTGGAGGAAACTAACATAATCAAAGACGTGACCCACCCTGGTCATTCCTTCTCCCCAGTCCTGTTGGGCAGAAGATACAGAAGCTTGAAAGTGCCACTAATGCCAAATTTAGCAACAGCTTCCCCTCTGTTATCGGGCTCCTGGAACATGTCTTCCATAAACTAGGGCACTGTCCAATTTACTTCTACCCCATTGTGAACATTGGACTTTGTCTATAGAGTTGTTGCGCTACAATGCTGAGAACCATATTCTGTATCTTCCTCATTGTTCTACCCACTGTACTGGAGTTTCGTTTGATTGTATTTATGTAGAGTACAGAAAAGTAGTGTTCGCTGTACCTAGGTAATCGTGACATTGATACACCTAAGGAAACCGGGGCACCTGAAGGAAGCCCACACGGTCACAGGGAAAAGGTGCAAACAATACCTGAGGTTGGGATTGAACCTGGATCTATGGCACTGTGAGGCAGCAGCTCTACTAGCTGCGCTTCTCTGGCGGTTTTATTTTTAAAAGAGGAAAATTTCCAGAAACATTAGGGATGTCAGAGTGAAAAGGAAAGCGTTAGAATTCATTCTTATTCATTCTAGCTGAACTGAGTGCTTCTAGCAATTTCTGTTTGTACTTCAGATTTCCAGCACCTGCATTTTATAGTGTTCTCTTGCTGTCTTTGTGACTAGGGATAGAAACTTGAGATTGCCAATGTAAACGCACATCCCTCAAAGCACAAACATTGTGCTGCTTTCAACTGATATTCAAGCTGAGCTAAAACAACTGGTGCATTTCTCAAACTTTTTTATTGTTTTAGAAAACAAAGTGAATAGCGGAGTGTGCATGCACCATGACCATCGGTGTTTGATGTTCAGAGATGCAGTGTGGAAACAGGCCCTTTGGCCCACCTAGTCGGCACCAACCAACGATCATGCTTGTCTTTGGGATGTTTAAATGTGGAGGGACTTTGACTGGAGGCAAGTGAAGGAGATTCAGTCAGAGTTCCTGCTCTTTGGTAATTCTGACCTTCTCACAGGGCGGAAATGCAGACGCTCACATCGGAGGTTTGTGCGTAAAGCCAAAATTGAAATTTCACAGACTTTGGTATTCTGCAGCCATTTCTGAGCAAAAAATGCAATCTTAAGTAGAGCATGGTAGATTACCAGATAACTAAATGATACGGCTGCCTGTGGCAAATATCGCTTTTGTTTAAGACTTTAACATTTTACTGGAATCCCATTTGGGGGCTATCATGGAGACTTGCACAAGTTGGTTAAAATGTTTGAAGGTACCTTGTTTGAGTTGATTGAAAGAAACAGCACAGCATGGAAATGGGTCCTTCAGTCAACCAAGTCTACACCTACCGTACTGATATCTCTATGATATCTCGTATGCATCCACTCCCTACACACTAGGTGGAAAATTTACAGAGGCCATTAAACCTACAAACATTCATGTCTTTAGGATGTGGAGGAAACTAACATAATCAAAGACGTGACCCACCCTGGTCATTCCTTCTCCCCAGTCCTGTTGGGCAGAAGATACAGAAGCTTGAAAGTGCCACTAATGCCAAATTTAGCAACAGCTTCCCCTCTGTTATCGGGCTCCTGGAACATTTCTTCCATAAACTAGGGCACTGTCCAATTTACTTCTACCCCATTGTGAACATTGGACTTTGTCTATAGAGTTGTGGCACTACAATGCTGAGAACCATATTCTGTATCTTCCTCATTGTTCTACCCACTGTACTGGAGTTTTGTTTGATTGTATTTATGTAGAGTACAGAAAGGTAGTGTTCGCTGTACCTAGGTAATCGTGACATTGATACACCTAAAGAAACCGGGGCACCTGGAGGAAACCCACACGGTCACAGGGAGAAGGTGCAAACAGTACCTGAGGTTGGGATTGAACCTGGATCTTTGGCACTGTGAGGCAGCAGCTCTACTAGCTGCGCTTCTCTGTCAGTTTTATTCTTAAAAGAGGAAAATTTCCGGAAACATTAGGGATGTCAGAGTGAAATGGAAAGCGTTAGAATTTATTCTTATTTATTCTAGCTGAACTGAGTGCTTCTAGCAATTTCTATTTGTACTTCAGATTTCCAGCACCTGCATTTTATAGTGTTCTCTTGCTGTCTTTGTGACGAGGGATAGAAACTTGAGATTGCCAATGTAAACACACATCCTTCAGCGCACAAACATTGTGCTGCTTTCAACTGATATTCAAGCTGAGCTAAAACAACTGGTGCATTTCTCAAACTTTTTAAATTGTTTTAGAAAACAAAGTGAATAGCGGAGTGTGCATGCACCATGACCATCGGTGTTTGATGTTCAGAGATGCAGCGCGGAAACGGGCCCTTCGGCCCACCAAGTCGGCACCAACCAACGATCATGCTTGTCTTTGGGATGTTGGAGGAAACCGGAGCACCTGGTGCAGTCACAGGGAGATTGTACAAACTCCGTACAGAGAACACCTGTAGTCAGGATCGAACCTGGCCTCTGGCGGTGTGAGACAGGAACTCTACCGCTACGCCACTGTGCCACATCCTGCCACAGTTTCTGGGGCAGATATTGAACACCTGGAAGGCAATGAGCATATTAAAGCCAGACACGAGAAACTGCAGATGCTGGAATCTTGAGATAAAGAACCTCCCTGGACTGTTGAGTTCTGCCAACAGTTTGTGTTTTATTGTGCATTATAACATATTAAAATGTGTTGGTCTCGCTTCATTTAACTTGCTCTTAATGCAAATACAGTGCCCTCCATAATGTTTGGGACAAAGACCCATCATTTATTTATTTGCTTCACAATTTTGAAATTTGTATTAGAAAAAATCACATGTGGTTAAAGTGCACATTGTCAGATTTTATTAAAGGCCATTTTATACATTTTGGTTTCACCAAGTAGAAATTACAGCAGTGTTTATACATAGTCCCCCCATTTCAGGGCACCATAATGTTTGGGACGCATGGCTTCACAGGTATTTGTAATTGCTAGGTGTGTTTAATTGACTCTTTAATGCAGGCATAAGAGAGCTCTCAGCACCAAGTCTTTCTTCCAGCCTTTCAATCGCCTTTGGAAACTTTTATTGCTGTTTATCAACACGAGGACCAAAGTTGTGCCAATGAAAGTCAAAGAAGCCATTATGAGACGGAGAAACAAGAATAAAACTCTTAGAGACATCAGCCAAACCTTAGGCTTACCAAAGTCAACTGTATGGAACATCATTGAGAAGAAAGAGAGCACTGGTTAGCTTACTAATCGCAAAGGGACTGGCAGGCCAAGGAAGGCCTCCACGGCTGACAACAGAAGAATTCTTTCTATAATAAAGAAAAATCCCCACACACCTGTCGACAGATCAGAAACACTCTTCAGGAGTCAGGTGTGGATTTGTCAATGACCACTGACCGCAGAAGACTTCATGAACAGAAATACAGAGGCTACACTGCAAGATGCAAACTACTGGTTAGCTGCAAAAATAGGATGGCCAGGCTACAGTTTGCCAAGAAGTACTTAAAAGAGCAACCACAGTTCTGGAAAAAGGTCTTGTGGACAGATAGACGAAGATTAACTTATATCAGTGATGGCAAGAGCAAAGTATGGAGGGGAGAAGGAACTGCCCAATCCAAAGCATACCACCTCATCTGTGAGATACGGTGGTGGGGGTGTTATGGCCTGGGCATGTATGGCTGCTGAAGGTACTGGCTCACATCGTCATTGATGCTACAACTGCTGATGGTAGTAGCATAATGAATTCTGAAGTGTATAGACACATTCTATTTGGTCAAGTTCAAACAAATGACTCAAAACCCATTGGCTGGCAGTTCATTCTACAGTAAGACAATGATCTCAAACATACTGCTAAAGCAACAAAGGAGTTTTTCAAAGCTAAAAAATGCTCAATTCTTGAGTGCCAAGTCAATCATCCGATCTGAACCCAATTGAGCACGCCTTTTATATGCTGAAGAAAAAACTGAAGGGGTCTAGTCCCTAGAACAAGCATAAACTAAAGATGGCTGCAATGCAGGCCTGGCAGAGCATCACCAGAGAAGACACCCAGCAACCGGTGATGTCCATGAATCATAGACTTCAAGCAGTCATTGCATGCAAAGGATATGCAACAAAATATTAATCATGACTACTTTCATTTACATGACATTGCTGTGTCCCAAACATTATGGTGCCCAGAAATGGGGGCACTGTGTATAAACACTGCTGTAATTTCTACATGGTGAAACCAAAATGTATAAAAATGGCCTTTATTAAAATCTGACAATGTGCACTTTAACCACATTTTTTTCTATTACAAATCTCAAATTGTGGAGTACAGAAGCAAATGAATAAATGATGGGTCTTTGTCCCAAACATTATGGAGGGCACTAGAAGAGGTCAAAATCCAAACCATGTTCAAAGTACAAAGGGAAGGTGTCAGTCAGAATCTGAAAATAAAGCCCATTGTTAATACTTAGAATGCGAACATTCTGTTCTGAACTGTACACGATGTGCAAACAAAATTGTACTTTCCCTTTTCTGCTTTTTGTCAGCTGTGTCTTGGTGACATCAAGCGCAGAGGTCACCATGATACTGTGCATAAGTTTGGCTTTTCTTTAAAATAAAGCTGCCTTTTTATTTTTTCACTTGTCTACCATACAACATTACAAAACCATGATACTCTCGTCGAAACAGTTGATATAACAAAAATACTCACGGTGGCGCAGCTGGTGCAGCGGCTGCCTCATGGCTCCAGAGACTCTGGTTCAATTCTGATCTTGGGTGATGTCTGTGTGGACTTTGCATGTTCTCCCTGTGACTGCATGGATTTCCTCCAAGCGCTCCAGTTTCATCCCACATCCCAAAGATATGTGGGTGTGTAGGTTAATTGCCCTCTATAAATTGTCCCTAGTGTGCAGGGAGTGGAAATGGCTTGACATTGACAAATGGCTTGAAATGGCAGAACAAGTGTGAACGGGTAGTCATCGTGGGCTTGGTGGGTAGAAGGGCCTGTTTCCATGCTGTAGCTTTCAACCTTTAACCCTGGATGCTGGAGCTACTGCCTCACAGCGCCAGAGACCCAGGTTTGATTCCAACCTTGGGTGCTGTCTGTGTGGAGATTGCAGGTTCTCCCTGTGACTGCGTGGGTTTCCTCCAAGTGCTCGGGCTTCCTTCCACATCTCAAGGATAGGCAGGTTTGTAGGTGAATTTGCTTCTGTGAAATTGCCCCTAGTGTTTAGGTAAGAGGATGCAAAGTTGGGATAACATAGAACAAACATGAATGGGTGACTGACGTTTGCCATGGACTCGGTGGGGCAAAGAGCCAGTTTCCACGCTGTATCTTGTTACGACTCCCGAAGGCAGGTACCTCAGAGTCGCGTAACATAATCAAAAACCAGGTTCAAGTTTAAGAAAATAGTCTTTAATTTTGTTAAAAGAAGACAAAAACCCGAACCTGATTTAAACAACACAGTTGGGGACAAGAATCGACTAACAAATAAATATAACAGTGCTCCAGCCAGCCTTGCAATGGACTGTCGAACTGGAGTCTCTAATCCTGCCTAAATAGAGATAACCCTGCAACAAAATACACAAAACCCCTCAGGTCAGCCCTTATCCATCCCAATACAACATAAATTACAAATATAGCTAAAACAATACACAAAGTTCTATGCCATGCGGCCAGGCCTCCTGCGGTTCAGACCGGCAGCCTGTTCACTTGTCAGGGTCGGCGAAGAAGAGAGAGAATTCTGGGACCACCTGCTATTTAAGCTTCCGATGAGTCACCGGTCACCTGACGCAGCTTGGCCAATCGGGTACAGAAGCTCTTAACCCCTTGATTCCTGACTCCCAGCCATGGGGCCTGCACTCAGGAGAGAAACAGAAAAGGTAAGTACATAGCATTCACCGGGGGGGGGGGGAAGCGCCTAATAATCTTTAAACTAAACTTTGAACAGATCAATTAAGTTCCCCTCTGCACACTTTTTATAAATGTTGTTGCCGTTGCACCCTTCAGTAAACGGAAGGAACTTGGGGAATTTCCTGGAATGTTCAATGGCTTGCATCAGTCTTTCTGTATTTAGAGTGAATCATCCATTAAAAGGAAGCAGATGCAGGCAAAAACTTGAATAGTACCTTATGGTTCTAGAACAGTTTGCAAAAGCTACAATGCTTTGGGAAATCCAGTGGCAAGAGAAAAATGAGCCTTGACCAAATACATCACAAGAGAGGGGATGAGAGCTTTGTTTTCAGTGGACTGATGCCATGGTCCATTAATAATTTTCATACCGTTGAATTTACCATTTGCACATCTTTGCCTCTACCACCCAGCACAACTGTTCTTTTTCTCTTCAGGTTTCAATTTCTTACTTTACTCCTTTCTGCAAAATTGGTGACATCCTGTTTTTTAAAATCATAACTGACTCTTAGTCCAAAGTTTGGACTTTCTAACTTCTGAAGAAGGGCCTCGACCCGAAATGTCACCTATTCCTTTTCTCCAGAGATGCTGTCTGAGTTACTCCAGGTTTTTGTGTCTATCTTCAGATTAAACCAGCAATTGCATTTCTTTCTAACACAGGACTTTCTAGTGACGCCTAACTATGTACACATTACTCGGTGCTACACAAAATCTGTTTGGTTACAGATTTGTCCTATTGGACGAATATAATTCCTTCGAACAGATGTGGTCTCCATACATACAGTATTTAGAGAAGTAGCTGTTCTTGGCAACACGGCTCGACGGGCACCCTGCGGGATTCGGCGGGAATGACTCATTTTCACATTGGGATTGACATGCATGTTCTCATGGATATTACTATCTGTAATAGCTTTATCGATAATGTATATTGCTGTTTTGTTTACATATATATATATATAATACTCTATCAGTTTTTTTTGTTTTTTTTTGATAACTTTTTTCTTTTTCTCTTTTTTCTCTTTCTTATATATAATCAAATTATTATTTAATCACATCTTTAATGATTTATATCTGTTCTATTCTTTTTCTATCTATATATCAAAAAAAAATAGAGTATAAGAAGAATTATTAATGCATTGTTTGTAAAATAATGGAATTAAGTTGACGTTTGGAAAGTTGTTAAAAGCATTATAATTGGTTACTTTTAATAAAAATATATATTTTTTAAAAATCTGTTTGGTTACGAAAAAGTGAATTTTGTCCAGATTTTAAGGCAGTTTTGCATGTCATAGATATCATTCAATTAATTATTAGATGTAAAAATAAAAAAATTGTTGGTAGGTTACCCTAAGATACTCGATTGCAGATGTTGAAACTGTTAAGAACTGTGGAAGCTCAGTCAGAAAGGAAGACCTCGGGACTCTGTAGCTTCCCAGTGGTCAGGCAGCGACTGTGAAGAGAAGCCAAAATAATACTTCAGGTAGATGATCCCTCTTTCCAATCCTGGCGAAAGATCAAAATAAGTACACAGGATAGAAGGATAAAAGGAAAATAAAATAAGAGAGGGCAGCCATGGTGGCGCAGCGGTAGAGTTGCTGCCTTGCAGCGATGGAGACCCAGGTTCGATCCCGACTACGGGTGCCGTCTGTACCTAGATTGTATGTTCTCCCTGTGACCGCGTGAGTTTTCTCTGAGATCTTCGCTTTCCTCCCACACTCCAAAGACATAGAGGTACAGTGTGTACAGAGATACAGTGTGCGCCGACCAGCGATCGCCCTGTACACCAGCACTATCCTACAAACTGGGGCCAATTTTAGTGAAGCCAATTAACCTACAAACCTGTACGTCTTTGGACTGTGGGAGGAAACCGGAGCACCCGGAGAAAACTCACTGGGAGAACGTACAGTACATACAAGCACCTGCAGTCAGGATCGAACCTGGCGCTGTAAGGCAGCAACTCAACCGCTGTGCTGCCCCTTTCTTGAGAATCGTGAACTTGGCTAATCTGCAAACTCCTAAATGAAGAAAAGCGATGCAATCGAAATAAAATTTGGTTCAGCAAAGCCTTTGGTGTCTTTTCCTTTTGCAGTTCTGTGGAGTGCGTCATTAGCTGATTAGCCGTGCACTTTGACCAAACCATAAGTAATTCCTGCTATTTTCCTTGGATGGATAAAGCCCTGCACAAGACCAGTCTCTTCAAACGACAAAACTGTGAATTCTTTTGTAACACGTCTCATGAGTTCAGCTCCAAGTCCACGGTAATTCCCGGCGGGGATCAATTTGCTAGGCGGTGGAATCGTGTTTCGATGACTTGTTAGATTGGATTATACTGTCCTGTCACACTATCAATAGAAAAATTCTTGGGAGAAAATTTGATTTTAGCGTTTTGTACCAAATGTCATCTTTGTCTTCAAAAGAAATCGCCAGAGAGAAAAAAAATGTCCTTTGGTCTTTAAGATCCTTTGGTGGCCCCCTTCAGGATGTGAACAGAGCTATAGGGCTAATAAATAGTCATTCCTCTCCTCCCTGCCTTTTTTTTTTTGCATTCCCTTGTACCCCCATTACCTAGCTTCCTCCTTTCACGACTGAAATGACCATTAAAAGAGACATCTGAATTACTGAGAATTCACTGTGCTTAATCGCTATTGAATTAAAAGATGCATCATAGAAATAGGCCCTTCGGCACACCGTGTGCACGCTGGCCAGCGATTATCCTTTCACATTTGTTTTATGTTAGCCCACTTTCACATCCACTCCTAGCACAGTGGGTAATATACAGCATCCAATTAACCTACAAACATGTACGTCTTTGGGATGTGGATGGAAACCAGAGCAGCTGGAGGAAACCCATGTGGTCTCAGAGAGTGTGCAAACTCCACACAGACAGCACTCGAGGTCAGGAGGTCAAACCCCAGTGTCTGGCGCTGCGAGGCAGTGACTCTACCAACTACCCAATGTCTATATGCTGTCCAATACTGGAACCAAACTAAAGATACTCCAGCTTTTTGTGTCTAACTCAGGGGGTCAGGCAGCATCTATGGAGTGAAGGAATGGGTGATGTTTCTGAAGAAGGGTCTCTACCTGAAACGGCACCCATACCTTCTCTCCAGCTTTCTGACCTGCTGAGTTGTACCAGCTGCTTGTGTCTATCTTCAGATCAAACCAGCATCGGCATTTCTTTCCTACACAAGACTTTCTAGTGACGCCTAACTATATACACATTATTCACTGCTAAATGTGTTTGGTTACAAAAAAGGGAATTTTTCCAGATTTTAAGGCAGTTTTGCATGTCATAGTTATCATTCAATTAATTATTAGATGTAAAAATAAAAAATGGTTTAAAGTGTGTTGGAAGGTTACCCTAAGATACTATATTGCAGATGCTGAAACTGTTAAAAACGCTATTTTAAAAAAAACTATACCAATGGGGAACTAATCTACATCTATTGATGTAGATGATAATTTACATCTAATGAGAATATGGAACACCATAACACTATTTTCGGCCCACAATGTCTGTGACAAACATGATGCTAAGACCATCACTTATCTACCTGCACCTAACCCATATCCCTCCATTCCCTGCATTTCCATCAGCCTATCCAATAGTGTTTTAAATGCCACTAATGTATCTGCTTCAACCACCATCACCAGCAGTGCATTCGAGGCAGTCACCACCTCCTGTTTCTATATATATTTTTAAAAACCTCCCTCCGCATATCATCTTTAAACTTTACTCCTCACACCTTAAAACTATGGCCACTCGTATTAGAGTTTTATTTCCTATCCTGTGTGGATGGAACAAGATGGGATGCTCATGTTATATGACATGCTTCAATGAATTGAGTACGTTGAAGCATATCTTGTGGCAAAGATAGACACAAATATTCTGGAGAAACTCAGTGGGTCAGGCACCCTCTGGAGAAAAAGGATTATGACGTTTCTGATCGGGATCCTCAATCAGACTGAAATCTTTTTCTCCATAGATGCTGCCTGACCTGCTAATTTACTCCAGCTCTTTGTGTCTTTCTTTGGTATAAAGCAGAATTTGCAGTTCTTTGTTTCCACATCTTGTAGCAACTTGGCAAAAGTCTTCTAGAAGTCCATGCACATCCTCTCAACAGCATTACTCCCCGTGTTAAGTTTATTGTTTTTTAAATGTCTTTTAATTTTTCCTGGCTTTGACTCTCTTTTCAGGTCCTCTCCTTCCCTGCATGCCCGAAAATCATTAACCTTGTCTTGGCTTCACTTTCTTATCCTTAAACACTACACCGGCTGAAGCCTTGCCTCACCTATAAACATTTTCTCCAATTAATCATTCTACAGAAAAATTCTAAAGTTGGAAATATCAAAGACTTGAGGGCATAGCGTTCAGGTGAGTGCGACAAAGCTTAAAGGAGATGAGTGGAGAACTTTTTAGTGGCGGGTGCTTGGAACGTGCTGCCTGGGCTGGTGGAGTGGCATTTAAGAGGCTTTTGGATAGGCACATGGATGTACAGGAAATGGAGGGATAGGGATCATCTGTAGGAAGAGATTAGTTTAACGGTCATCATGTTCAGCACAACACTCTGGGTTGAACATGAAGTCATGTTAAGCTAATCTCTGCTGCCTGCACGTGATCCATATCCCTCCATTGCCTGTTCCTGTGCCGTATCTTTACCTATTAGTGCCTCTCCAACAGTCTTGCTATCTGTAGCCATTGGCTGCGATTTCTACTGTGCCTCTTATTTCCGCCTGCTGTAACTATTATTGGCAAGGAAATGCCTGCATGGTGATGTGCTACGAGAATCTGTTCTCTAAACTACTTGATCAGCCATGGATTAATGCTGATTGTGCAATTTTTGAGTCGCACACTCGTTGTAGAGTTGGCTGCTTTGTCAACAGAGGTTTCCTCTTTTGCATTGCCCAGTTATACTCTTCTATTTCCTATCACACCATCTTTCATCTCTTATCACACATCAAGCCTTGCATCATTCTCGTTGTACAATTTTTGTTGTTTCCTTGTTCCGAGTATTTCCTGTGATCTCAACTCCCTGCCATGGCAGAGATTCTAGAGGGAAAACTAACCTTGTGATACTAACCTTAACTTTGGTCATAGAAACATAGAAAATAGGTGCAGGAGTAGGCCATTCGGCCCTTCGAGCCTGCGCCGCCATTCAATATGATCATGACTGTCTCATCACCGGTTATATTATCTCCAGCATCCCAGTACAAGCCTTTTTGCTAATCCCTGTTTCTCCTTCAATCCAAACCTTAATTGTATGGAACTTTCGAATCCTCTTTTATTATTGCGACCTTTTTTTTTGAAAAGCTCCTCAAGACTGGAGACGCAAGGAACTGCAGATGCTGGAATCTTGTGCAGGAGGAGTCGGTGCTGGAGTAACTTGTGGGTAGGGCAGCATCTCCAGAGGACATGGATAGGTTTCCCTCAGACTGAAAGGTCGCCTATCCACGTCCTCCGTCGATGTTGCCTGATAGTGACTCCAGCACAGTGTGTAACTCCTCAAGTGTATCTCCATGGCTGTGCTTTCAGCTATCTTTTGCTAGATCATCTTGATGTCTTTTGTGACAAACGTGCAGTATAAATGCTTGTTAATCTTTGTACACCAATGATAATAGTATCCTCTGGCATCAAACGGCATGGAAACAGGCCTTTCAGCCCAACATGCCCATGCCGACCAACATGCCCCATCTACACTAGTCCCACTGTCACTCGTGTTATGAGTCATGCTTTTGTGGTTACGCCCACCAGTTTTACACACCCACCTGGCTGCGTTTGGCCCATATCCCTCTAAACCTGTCCAATCCATGTATCAGTCTCAATGTTTCTTAAGCATAGGATTGTTCCTCAGTCCTGCCTAGAGAGGCAATGTACAGTACTGTGGAAGTTCAAAGTCAGAAAGGAAGACCTTGGGACTCTGTAACTTCCCAGTGGTCAGGAAGCGACTGTGAAGTGAAGCCAAAATAACACTTCAAGTAGATGAGTCCTCTTTCCATTCCGGGTGAAAGATCAAAATAGGTACACAGGATAAAAGGAAAATAAAATAAGATGGGGCAGCCGCGGTGGCGCAGCGGGTAGAGTCGCTGCCTTGCAGCGCCAGTGAACCAAGTTCAATCCCAACTACGGGTGCTGTCTGTATGTAGTTTGCATGTTCTCCCCGTGACCGCGCGGGTGTTCGCTGAGATCTTCGTTTTTCTCCCACACTCCAAGACGTACAGGCATGTAGGTTAATTGGCTTGGTGTACGTGTAAACAATTGCCCCTAGTGCGTGCAGGATAGTGTTAATGCGCGGGGATCGTTGGTCGGTGCGGGATCAGTGGGCCGAAGGGCCTGTATCTCTAAAAAGGTCTCTGATGGGTCTGGAGGAATGAAAGGATATAGGGGTATGTGCAGGAAAGGCATAAACTCGTTGAATCGGACCTACTCCTGCCATTTCTTGTGGTGTTATCCCGAGAAAGAGATGACACCTTTTGAGGTAATCGACCACAATACATTCCCTATGTTCTCTACTTTATTTTCCTTTTTTATTTGTTAATTTTTTTTATTAATTAAAAGCAACTACATAATAAAAAGCAGTTTGTTCGTTGTCGACATAATAAAAAGCATTTAGTTCTTTGTAGATATACATTATCAATATTATTTATATTAACAATTGCATAATGATTGTACTTCTATATATTTTTTTCCATTTTTTATAAAGATAGAAATTAATAGAAAGGTTAAACAAAAAAGGATAAAAAGTTGAGAAAGAATGGAATGTTCTACAGATTATGCATCGTTGGAGATATATCCGCGTCTTATGAAATGTACTTCATCTATTTGATTCTGGTTTCAGTCGGGTTCTCGTGCTGAACCAGCTTGCCCCTTCAAATATTCAATATTTACTTTATTTTCCTTTGTGCATACGTGTCATACACTTGTGTGTGGTATGATTTACCTGGATAGCATGCAAAATAAAACTTTGCATTGTTCATGGATCAGTACAGCATAGGAACAAGCAGTTCCGACCACAATGTCTTGTGGTGCTAAGATGTCAACATGAGCTCATCTACACTGCCAACATGTGATCCATATTCCTCCATTCCCTCCACGTCCGTGGGCCTATTTAAAAGACTCTTAATGACCACTATCGTTCACAAGTTACAGGAGTAGAATTGGGCCATTCGGCCCATCGAGTTCACTCCGCCATTCAATCATGGCTGATCTCTGCACCCAATCCCATTTTCCTGCCTTGTCCCCTTAACCCTTAACACCGGTTCTAATCAATAATTTGTCTATCTCTGCCTTAAAAATATCCACTGACTTGGCCTCCACAGCCCTCTGTGGCAATGAGATCCACAGATTAACTACCCTCTGACTAAAGAAGTTCCTCCTCACCACCTTTCTAAAAGAGCGCCCTTTAATTCTGACCGCTGGTCCTAGCTGTCTATCTGGTCCCATCTGCCTTCACCACCACCCCTGGCAGCACATTCCATGCACCCACCAGATTTTATTAAAGGCAATTTTTATACATTTTGGTTTTGCCATGTAGAAATTACAGCAGTGTTTATACATCTCCCCCCCCATTTCAGGGCACCATAATGCTTGGGACACAGCAATGTCATGTAAATGAAAGTAGTCATGTTCAGTATTTTGTTGCATATCCTTTGCATGCAATAACTGCTTGAAGTCTGCGATTGATGGACATCACTAGTTGCTGGGTATCGTCTATGGCGCTGTAATGCAGCAACTCGACCACTGCGCTGCCCCTTTCTTGACAATCGAGACCTTGGCTAATCTGCAAACTCCGCTTGTCCTAAATGAAAAAAAACCGATGTAATTGAAAAAAGATTGTTCAGCAAAGCCTTTGGTGTCTTTTCCTTTTGCAATTCTGTGGAGTGCGTCAATAGCTGATTAGCCGTGCACTTTGTCCAAACCATAAGTAATTCCTGCTATTTCCCCATGATGGATAAAGCCCTGCACAAGACCAGTCTCTTCAAACGACAAAACTGTGAATTCTTTTGTAACGCGTCTCATGAGTTCAGCTCCAAGTCCACGGTAATTCCTGGCGGGGATCAATTTGCTAGGCGGTGGAATCGTGTTTTGATGACGTGTTAGATTGGATTATACTGTCCTGTTACGCTATCAAAGGAAAAATCTTGGGAGAAAATTTGATTTTAGCGTTTTGTACCAAATGTCCTCTTTGTCTTCAAAAGAAATCGCCAGAGAGAAAAAAAAATGCTCTTTGGTCTTTAAGATCCTTTGGTGGCCCCCTTCAGGATGTGAACAAAGCTATAGGGCTAATAAATAGTCATTTCTCCCCTCCCTGCCTCTTATTTTGCATTCCCTTGTACCCCCATTACCTAGCTTCCTCCTTTCACAACTGAAATGACTATTTACAGAGCCATCTGAATTACTATGCTTAATCGCTATTGAATTAAAAGACGCATCATAGAAATAGGCCCTTCGGCACACCGTGTGCACGCTGGCCAGCGATTACCCTTTCACATTCGTTTTATGTTATCCCACTTTCACATCCACTCCTGGCACAGTCGGGGTAATTTACAGCGCCCAATTAACCTACAAACATGTACTTCTTTAGGATGTGGTTGGAAACCAGAGCAGCTGGAGGAAACCCACGTGGTCTCGTGGAGAGCATGCAAACTCCACACAGACAGCACTCGAGGTCAGGATCAAACCCCAGTCTCTGGCACTGTGAGGCAGTGGCTCTATGCTGTCCAACACTGGAACCAAACTAAAGACAGACACTGGAGTAAGGCAGCATCTCTGACGAGAAGGGATGGGTGACGTTTCTGAAGAAGGGTCTCTACATGAAATGTCAGCCGTTCCTTCTCTCCAGAGATGCTGCCTGTCCGGCTGAATTACTCCAGCTTTTTGTGTCTACGTTCAGTTTAAACTAGCATCTGAAGTTTCTTCCTGTGCACTGGAGCCAAACTATTACAACATTAGATTCAAAATGATATTTTTCCGTGATACTGTTGAAATACATGATTGTGTTTTGGAGTTATGTTCTTGAAGTTGCCCACTCTACTGGTTATTTCACCCATTGTTTTATTTTTATTTTTGACAGGGAGCACGTGTGTCATTCTGTCTTTTCCCTTCATCTTTAACCCTCCCGTGGGCACCAGCGAAGGCGTCTCACAGTGGATTGAACTTGTTTACTTCATTCCTTTCATCGTCATTTTCCAGTTTGGCTGGGCTGCGGTGCAGATCTCCCACCTGTCCCTGATACCGGAGCTCGTTGCCAACAAGCACGAGCGGGTGGAGCTCACTGCTTTCAGGTAAAACTTCAGCTCCTGATTTTCATTGTGCCCTCTGTTAAATGTTGCTAACTTTAGAGGTGCAGACTTTAAGAGATACAGCGCGGAGAAGGGCCTTCGACGCAGTGAGTTCGTGCCGACCAACGATCGTCCCTTAAGGGCCTGTCCTACAAGCATGCAACTCCTTGCGATGAGCGCGACCTAACGTGGTCGCTTGAGCCGTCCGGCGTCGCGGGGCCGGTCCCACTTTGATCGCCGGAGCCGTGCAGAATTGTGCGGAGTTCGTCCCGACATCGCGCGCGGCTCCGAAAAACTGACTGTTCAAAAATTCCGCGCGGCAACGGCTTGTCGGCTCGCAGTCGCCTCGATGCATTACACACCGCCTCGACATCGTGCCTCCGTGAACCTATCTGTAGGTGCCTCCGTGACCCTCTCTGTGTGTGGCTCCGTGGCCCTCTGTGTGTGTGCCTCTGTGCCCCTCTCTGTGTGCTCCTCTCTGTCCTGGCGAACTTACCTTAAGACTTCGCTCCAAGTTCGCCTCACTTTGCGCCGCGTTGCGCCACTCACCCGACCTCCGCGCAGCCCTCGCTGCTGGTTTGGTCGCGCTTGCCGCATGCAGGCGCATGCTGGTGGGAACGGCCCTGTACAGGGGATCACCCGACCTCTGCGCGGCCCCCGCTTCTAGTTTGATCGCGCTCATCGCATGGAGTCGGATGCTGGTAGGACAGGCCCTGTACACTAACACTGTCCTAGCATTGCCACTCTGTGGACAGTTTTCAGCATGAAATTTTCCCAATGGGTGAAACGTTTCAAACTTTGCATGAGGATTTTTTTTAATTGACCAGTTTAAAAGAAGGCATTCTTTTTCCTGACATTTTAGGTACATGTTAGTATTGTCGCTCTCCTCTGTGCTTTGTTCTTTAACGTTTTGGTGCAATTTGCAGTAGTTTCTTGTGTCTGCGGTATAATTGCTCTCTTGTCGTTGCCGGAGGACAACACAATTTACCCACTGTTGCTTGTACGTATTATTATAACACAAGGAAGCCATTGGGCCAGTTGGATCCATGCCTGCTCCCCCTCCAGAGCAACCACATCAGTCCATTTTTCCTGCTCCTTATATCCTTTGCAGACTCCGCTCAGTCCATTACACGGATCAGACTCCCCATTATTGACTCGTCCACTCTTCACACTGCCTGGCGAAAGCGCCCAACACAGTCAAAGACTGTTTCCACCCCAGTCATTCTCTCTCTTTCCCCCCCCCCCCCCCCCCCCACACCAGCCTCAGGAACAGCTACTACCACTGACAGGATTCTGTACGGTCCTTCCATAAGCTAGGGTGCAGTCCTAGAATTTCCTCACTCTCTCTCCCCCCTCCAGCCTACCTCATTGAAGACATTGCGCTTTTCCTCTGGAACCTTTAAACGACAATGATGAGAAACTATATTCTGCACTTTCTTTTTCTCTTTGCTTTTCCTATTGTACGTGTCGAGTTTGATTGTATTCAGATACAGGTCATCCGATACCACACAAAATAAAAAGCTCTTTACAGTATCTCAGTACAGGTGGCAATAATTAACCTAAACCTGTAACCTTGCGTCTCCAGTCTCGCTCATGAGCCTGTCAGCTGCATGTGGAGCATGTTGCTCCTATGACAACTCTCTAAGATGTCTGCATTGTTTTTCTAGGTATGCTTTTACTGTTGTGGCCAACCTTGCGGTGTATGCAATCGTGTGGGTGCTGTTTCGCTTCCAAGCTGATGGCATCGACAGCAGCCTTGGTAGGCAGGACATTCCACTGTTCAGGGTGAGTTCAGCTGCTCCACTCGGCTTGTCTTATTTCATAATGTACCATTTTCTCCTTGCCCTGTGATCCCCACCTTCGCCCCTCCAACTTTTCAAGGATTTTGATTTTGGCAATGACTTAGTGTGAAATATCCCCCTGAGCACATTAATGCTGTTGGGCATGAGCAGCGTGGTGAACCATTGGGGCTGGCGACTTTAAGCAAGTTTGGTAAAGATAGTGTTAGGGTAGGAGAGACAGTGGTGCAGCGATAGAGTTACAGCGCCCGAGACCCTGGTTCGACCATGACTGCGGGCGCTGCTTGTACAAAGTTTGTAATATTCTGCCTGTCACCGCATGGGTTTGCCCACAGTGCTCTGGTTTCTGTCCACACTCTAATGAAGTACAGGTTTGCAGGTTCATTAGCTTTGGTAAAAATTGTAAATTGTCCATAGTGTGTGTGTGGGATCGGTGGGCTGTTGGGTTTGTTTCTGCTCTGTATCTGTAAACTCTAAAGAGAGGAGGCAGGGGTTTAGACTGCACAGACCCTGTAGTCCGTGATGGATATCTGGAAGACCCCAGAAAATCTAACAGGAGGAAGGTACATTTTTGAGATTGTGGAGAGGTCGGGAACTGAATGCAAATATTTCACAAGCAGCTTTCTTCTGTCAATTTCCTCATTTGCGCAGTCTTGACATGTCAACTTCTGTTTTATGTAGAAAATATCTATGACGCTAATCAGCTGATGCTCCCACTGCCTTAATCATCGACTTCAATGGAAATGGAGTTCTGTGATCATCATATTTTTGTAAATTCTAAATGTCTTCCCGTCCTCACATCTGAATTCTGACCGGTTGTAAAACAGATAATATATAGGTTTTTTTCATTAGCATTTTAAATGCCTGTTCAATACAGTTTGCCCATTGACCATTTCCGGACTGGGAGATCGTTTAGCTGACCACCTTCGCTCAGTCCGCCCTGGCCTGCCAGATCTCCCGGTCTCCAAACACTATCACTTCCCATCCCATTCCCACACTGACCTTTCTGTCCTGGGCCGCCTCCATTGCCCGAGTGAAGCCAAATGCAAATTGAGGGAACGGCACCTCATATTTTGCTTGGGCAGCTTACAACCCAGTGGTATGAACATTGACTTCTCTAACTTCAAGTAAACCTTGCTTTCTCTCCCTCTTTGTCCCTTCCCGACCCAATTGTACTAGATTCACTGTCGTCCTGTTGAGTTTTATTGTCTGTACATCTCGTTATCACCTATCCTGAGCCAACAATGGATCATTGTGGGCTCCACCTTTCCTTGATCATTGTTGCTTTTTGCAGGTCTTTCATTGATTTATTCTATGTAACTTCTATATCTCTCGTTTTCCTCCCCCCTGACTGTCTGAAAAAATGTCTTGATCTGAAATGTCATCTATTCCTATTATTCAGAGATGCTGCCTGACTTGCTGAGTTCTCCAGCTTTTTGTCTATCTATGGTTTATACCGGCATAAGCAGTTCCTTCCGACACATTGCATTTATGTTGCATTACACAGACTAACGCAGCAAATGCACTAAGTTGGGGACTTGACTATACCCAAGCTAGATGCTGTGATCAAATGCTGTTGGTGCTTTGATGCAGGATGTTCCTTTACCAAATAGCCACTGGCAAGCAGTCGCCAGCCAGGCAGCAAATGCTTCACGACAACCTCGAGTATCCTCCCTAGCTCTGTGCCCACAAAGTGGAATTCGGCAGCAAGGTGGTAGAGCTGCCACCTTAAGGGTGTGTCCCACTGTACGAGGTAATTCAGGAGCTCTCCCGAGTTTAAAAAAAATCAAACTCATGGTAAGTACGTAGAATGTACGTAGCGGGTACGTCGGAGCTCGTGGATGTCCCTGAGCGGCTCAAAATGCCAACGGCAGGTTTTTTAATATATTTTTATTAGAGGCCATACGAATTACAAATAATATAATAATTTTTTCAGATATATATTAAATATTTCCAAAATTATATGAATATTACAAAGCAATATATATAGCCTCAATTTTTTTTAATAGTGAAGAGAAAAAAGGGTAAAGAAAGAATAGATGTTTAATTTAAAAAGTGTGATTATAATTTTGATTATATGTGAGAGAGAAAAGTAAAAAAAAGTAAAAAAACCCATATTACTAACAAACAATTATTATACTTAAAAATAGAAAAAAAGTATACATCTTAACAATGAATGGAACAATTTCTAATAATATATATATAGAGACGAGTATACAAATCTCGGATTAAACCTTTTCATCTGATCTTACCACCGGGTACTTGTTGAGTTTCAATGCTGAGCCCAGCTACCCCTTCATATAATCAGTGAATGGAGACCATATTTGTTCAAAAAGTTTGTGTTTATCCATTAGGGTAAACCTAATTCTCTCCAATTGCAACGTCTCCAACATTTCCACTGTCCACATTTTGACTGTAGGGGATAATGGTCCCTTCCAAAATTTTAATATTAATTTTTTTCCAATCATTAAAAACGCGTGACGTTTTTTCAGCATTGTGAATAATGTCCATGAGAGCCCCGAGTACCTACGAACGGCCATTACCGTAATTCTCCGAGTTCGAATCAGGGGAAACTCGGGAGAACTCTTGAATTACCTCGGACAGGCCCTTCACAATGCCAGAGACCCGGGCTCGACCCTGACTACAAGTGCTTGTTTGTACGATCTCCTTGTGATCTGCGTGGATTAAGAGATCTTCAGTTTCCTCCCACACTGCAAAGACGTAGAGGTTTGTAGGTTAATTGGCTTTTGTAAAATTCTAAATGTAAAATTGTCCCTAATGTGTGGAGGATAGTGTTAATGTGCGGGGATTGCTGGTCGGCGCAGACTTGGTGGGCCGAAAGGGCTGTTTCTGCGCTGTATCTCTAAACTAAAATCACGAGAGGAATGGATTGGGTAGATACAGTCTCTTGCCCAGAGTAAGGAAATCAAGGACCAGAGGGCAGAAGTTTAAGGTAAAGGGGAAACATTTAATAGGAATCTGAGAGTTAACTTTTTCACACAAAAGGTGGAGGGTGTTCAAAGGTTATTTATTGGTCACATGCACCATAGGTGTAGTGAAATGCTTGTTGCGTACGGAATGAGCTGCTAGAAGAGATAGTTGAGGCAGGGATTATCGCGACGTGTAAGAAACGGTTATACAGGTACATTGATAGGACAGGTTTGGAGGGATATGGACCAAGCGCAGGCAGGTGGGACTAATTTTGATGGGACATGTTGGTCGGTGTGGGCAAGTTGAACTGAAGGGCCTGTTTTCATGTGTATGACTCCATGGCCACCTGCTGCCCTGAGGTGTTACTGATTTATATAAATTAGTCCATATAGGCTTCACTCTTGCAAGGTGGCTGAGCTGACTAAGATCAGTAATGAGGCTGCCAGATTCAATTAGCAGAACTTGCAACCAGGGACTTTAATCTTGCTGTCAGGCCTGAATAGAAAGTTGGACATGAAAGACAGCATCTGTTTTATCGATGTTTCAACCTCTCTGTAGTGAAATGATTTTTTTTGTTTCTTTGTCAGTAATCTAAATAAGGAATATTAAGGGTACACAAAAGGCTGGAGAAACTCAGCGGGTGCAGCAGCATCTAAGGAGCGAAGGAGATAGGCGACGTTTCGGGTCGAGACCCTTCTTCAGACCGTTGTCAGCTTGCTTTGCTCTCATTTTGTTCAAAGTTTTTTTAGTTTATGTATTTTCCATGAAGTCCACTTGTTTCCTAACCGGAGTGGCGCAGCTAGTAGAGCCACTGCCTCATAGTGCCAGAGACCCAGGTTCAATCTTGACTTTGGGTACTGTCTGTGTGGAGTTTGCACTTCTTACCCTGTGACCTCGTGGGTTTCCTCTGGGTGCTCCGGTTTCCTCCCACATCCCAAAGACGTGTGGGTTTTTTTAAAGGTTAATTGGCCTCTGAAGAATTGCCCCTGGAGTGCAGGGAGTGGATGAGAAAGTGGGATGACATAGAACTAGTGTGAGCAATGGTCAGCGTGCACTTGATGGGCCAAAGCAACTGTTTCCATGCTGCATCTCAAACTAAAACCATAAATAAAACACTTTCACGATAATTCTTACTAATTTTCAGAAAATAGTAGACGACGGGGGGGATCAGGTGCAGTGAATTAATGTGTGGTCATCTGGTCCTGGTCATTGGTGGCCTGGCCACAGCAGTGAGTCTAGTGGTGATTCCTGAGATCCATTGCAGCAGCGTTTGACCTCTGGCTTCTCCCCGACATCCATGCTCCAATGCTGACCTGTCTGGTGACTCTCTGTGGAACCACTGTGTCTGTCTGGGCCAGTGAAGCCAGCACCATTTAGGTCAATCTGAAGAAGAGTCCCGACCCAAAAGTCGTCCATCCTTTTTCTCCATAGATGCTGCCTGGCCCACCTAGGTACTCCAGCCCAATGTGTCTACCATTTAGTCCCAGTGGAATGAGAAATGAATTGATTATGTGCTATTCCAAGGAAAGGCCAGGGCATTCCCCTCAATTTAGAGAATTAATAGGTTATTCTCTATAGCTTTGTAACTACAACATTTTACTTACTGAACATTTTCACCAGGTTTACTTCATCCTGTCCCTTAATGTGGGCTTTCATTGCCACAGAAGGCTGTGGAGGCCACGTCAATGGAAAGGCAGACTTGGATAGATTCTTGGTTAGCATGGGTGTCAGGGGTTATGGGATGAAGGCAGGAGAATGGGGTTAAGAGGGAACGATAGAACATGAATGGCCTAATTTTGCTCCTATCACTTACGGAGCTAATGTTTTGTTCCAGGTTGATTTAGTTTAGAGATATTGCATGGAAGCAGGCCCTTCGGCCCACCGTATCAGTACTGACCAGTCATCCACGCACACTAGCACTATCCTGCACACCAGGGAGAATTTACAATTTTCACCGAAGCCAATTAACCTACAAACCTCTACGTCTTTGGAATGTGGGAGGAAACCAGAGCACCTGGTGAAAACCCATCCCGGTCCCGGGGAGAACGGTAAACTCCGTACAGACAGCACCCATAGTCGGGATCGACCGGGGTCCCTGGCGCTGTAAGGCAGCAACTCTACCGCTGCACCACCGTGCCGACTTAGTCTTAACTACTCGGGTAGTGGGTTTTAAAATGACGGCAAAGGACACTTCACAGCTGCTTAAAACTCTGCTGTTATTTGTTTGCAGACCCTGTCCTTGGTTGTTGTTGGAATTGGCTTTGTGACTACGTTGCTGTTCCACACTGGGACGCGGGAGAAGCTACGGAATGAAGAGGAGCAGATCGTTGACGAGCATACGCCCATCATTGACAGTTCCAGGAAATGTCACAGCCAGCACATGCTCAGCTGGAAACACTGGCTGAAGGAGTTTTCCTTCTACCACGTAAGTGACCCTGTGGGCCTTGCGGACGGGAAGGTGGGGATGGGACAAAGTTGATCGATAGCTGAGGAAAGTCTGGCATTAATACGGTGATGATCCCCAGAGCCACACTACAGGAAGTGGCTGAGCCTACAGAACCATCGCAGGAACGGGGGTGGGACCCTTCTCGCCCATTGACTCCATCTCCACTCACTAAGAGCAATCCAGTTTGTTCCTCTTTTGATTTATTTATAGAACGGTACAGGCCCTTTGACCCCTAATGTCTGGGCCGAACATGATACAGAGATATGTTGCCAGGACACGAGGGCCTGAGCTGCAGGGAGAGGTTGAGCAATAGACAATAGGTGTCGGAGTAAGGCCATTCGGCCCTTCTAGCCAGCACTTCCATTCAATGTGATCGTGGCTGATCATCCCCAATCAGTACCCCATTCCTGCCTTCTCCCCAAATCCCCTGACTCCACTATCTTTAAGAGCCCTATCTAGCTCTCTCATGAAAGTATCCAGAGAACCGGCCTCCACCACCCTCTGAGGCAGAAAATTCCACACTCACAACTCTCTAAGAAAAGGTGTTTCCTCATTCATTCTAAATGGCTTACCCCTTATTCTTAAACTGTGGCCCCTAGTTCTGGACTCCCCCCAACATGGGGAACATGTTCCTTGCCTCCAGCGTGTCCAAACCCTTAACAATCATATATGTTTCAATAAGATCCCCTCTCATCCTTCTAAACTCCAGAGTGTACATGCCCAGCCGCTCCATTTTCTCATCATATGACAGTCCCGCCATCCCGGGAATTAACCTTGTAAACCTACGCTGCACTCCCTCAATACCAAGAATGTCGTTGATCAAATTAGGGGACCAAAACTGCACACAATACTCCAGGTGTGGTCCCACTAGGGCCAGGACTTTATGCCTTGGAGCACTGGAGGATGCGGAATGAATGTATAGAGATATATAAGATCATGAGAGGAATAGATAAGGTATATGTGCAGCCTATTACCAAGAGTAGGGGAATGGAGAACCAGAAGACATTTTGGTGGTGATAGATGACCAGATCTTCATGTCTCTACAGGATGACATACGTGCTCCCTGTCATATGTAGAAATGGCCCTTTCTACAAATATTGTTGTGGCACCTGCCTCTCACACCCCCTCTGCAAGCTTGTTCCTTATTCCCACAACCCTCTGAGTGAAGGTCTTCTGTAATTCCTTGCTTTCAGTTCAAGGTTTATTATGTGCTCCAAGTTGTACAAGTTGATTTAATGGCTCTACATATTTTGCCATTGATTGGGAAAATCTGGCACTGTCAACTCATTGCATGCTTTGTCTCGTCCTACTCCCCTTCCAGTTGTGTCCCTGTCCTTCCCAAACAACCCGTCTCCTGATTTAAAGAAAAAATGGCCCATAAATCGAAATACTAAAAGTTTTGAACTATTTGAGAGTTTTGACAGGCTAGTTGGTCTTTGTTGACAAGGTTCCTTCTTTTGACAGGTGGCCTTATTGTACATGTGCACTCGGC
This sequence comes from Raja brachyura, assembly GCA_963514005.1. The sequence goes on from OY740810.1 coordinate 10,438,040, forward strand.
TAATGATCAACCTCTCGCAGGTCTACATTGCAATGTACCTGACCTATACTCTGCTGCTGCCAAAGGTATGTGCTATTGAATAAATGCATGCTTATTCTGAGATCGGCAAATTTCAGGGGAGTGTTTGCTGAGCTTGGTACAATGGCAAGAACATCATGCTAATGACTAACTAGGATAAGCATGCCATGCATGGTCCTATGACTGCTTGTATCTGAGTGAGTCAAAGCCATCTAATGCAATGGGGAACTTCCACTGCAGATTTGGCCCATATTTCTCTCTTTGCTCTCCATTCAAGGCTGCTTATTTACCTGCAATTTATGGGACCCTGCTCAAGCCCATTTCATTAAGACTCAAGAATCTTGGGGTCAGGCAGAGGTAGAGTTGCTGCCTTACAACTCCAGAGACCCGGGTTCGATCCTGACTACGGGTGCTGTCTGTACAGAGTTTATACGTCCCCCCCTATGATTGCGTGGGTTTTCTCCTGGTGCTCCGGCTTCCTACCACGCTCCAAAGACGTACAGTTTTGTAGGTTCATTGGCTTAAGTAAAATTATACATTGCCCCTAGTGTGTAGGATAATGTTAGTGTAAGGGACTATCACTGGTCGACGAGGACATGATGGGCAGAAAAGCCTGTTATTATGTCATTAAAGTAAGTAAAAGCCTAGGAGCCTGGTGAATTGGTGTTTGATGCCACCTTCTGGTCAAAGAAAGTACAGCAACCTGCTAAAGGTTTACAAAGGAAACTGATGGGGGGGACGGGGCTAAGGGCAAAGATCGGAGAGCTGGCATTGGCTTAGTCTTCCCTCCAACCCATTGTCCTCAAACATTTAGAAAACTGGATCAGTTATATCTGCTGTACCATTCAATATTCACTTGACAGCAACTTAGTTGAAGCTACAGCATGGAAACGACCCTTTGGCCACCAAAGTTCATGCCGACCATCGATTACCTTTTCTCATTAGTTCTATGTTTTCCCGCTTTCTCATCCACTCCCTAAATACTACGGGCAATTTACAGAGGGGCAAGTGACCTACAAACCCATGTATCTTTGGGATGTGGGAGGAAACGGGGGCACCCAGAGGAAACTAGCACGCCACGCGTGACAAACGTGCAAACTCCGCACAGGCAGCACCTGTGGTTGGGATCGAGCCGGGGTCTTTGGCGCAGTGAGGCGACAGCTCTACCCGGTGCACCACTGTGCCGCCTAGCACAGAAACAAATTACAAAGCTTTAGGTGTGCACTTTCTTGCTCCTTTTTCTTGTAGACTCTGCCTTGTACGTTTGCAACGTGAATGAAATGTTGATCCTATTAGATATGCAGGCTTTTTAAATTCCATCTCTTTTTTTTTGTTTTGCAGAACTACATTGCCATGATCCCTCTGGTGATGTACATCAGTGGATTTCTCTCCTCTTTCCTCATGAAGCCTGTGAATAAATGCGTTGGGAGGAATGTGAGTGCTGTTAGCATTCTCAGTTGGTGCGGGATTTTTTGAAGTTCAATCATTAAATACATTCTTAATTTTTTTTTTCCCTACAAGTGCGGTAGGTGGGAGGATCTATTTTAGTATCGTAAATAATCAATGAGGTATCTTTTTTCGGGGCAAGTGATTCTGCTGAATGAGCAGAAATTTAATTTAAAGCTTAGTTTAGATCTTTAAAGTAAAACCAACTCCAACATAATTTTATTGTAAGGAATTGTGGATGGCATGGTAGCGCAGCAGTGGAGTTGCTGCACTCCCATGTACTTTCCTTGTATTTTCTCCCCGTGACCGCGTGGGTTTTCTCTGGGTGCTCTGGTTTCCTCCCACCGTCCAAGGATGTGCAGCCTTCTATAACCCCTGACATCCGAGCTAATCAAAGAGTTTGGAGGGATGGTGGTCAAACTTGGGCAACTTGGACCAGTGTAGATGGCCGTCTTGTCCAGCATGGATGAGTTGGGCCGAAGGTCCTGTTTCTGTTGTGTTTAACACCAAGACAACTTTGTCTTTAAGACCGTCTTCTCAGCAGAAAAGAACCTGGACTGAGCCTAAGATAGACACAAAAAGCTGGAGTAAGTCAGCGGGTCAGGCAGCATCTCTGGAGAAAAGGAATTGGTGACGTTTTGGGTCGAGACTCTTCTTCATACTGAGTCTGGGCTGGGGAATGGGAAACGAGAGATATGGAAGTTACGTAGGATAAATGAATGAAAGACCTGCAAAAAGCAACGAAGTTATAAACGGTGATTTAGCCTGTTTGTTAATGTTGCCGACCTCTGGCCACCTAATTACTTCCCTCTTTGTTTCCCTTTCCTGTAGATGACCTACTTCCTTGGGATTGTGATGATCCTGGTCTTCGCTTACTGGCTCTGGTTTTTTCAGATCGACAACAGCATATTCGGGGCAGCGGTCCTTCTCGGCAGCGGCTCCGCCACCATTTTGGTGACCTCTCTCTCCATGACTGCCGACCTCATAGGAGAAAACACTGTAAGACATTGGGATGATGGGGGAAAGGCTGTGTGGAATCGGGTGACGGAATTGTGCGGAGGGTGTGATGTTGGAGAGAGGGGAATGTGTGGATGATTGTGTCGGGTCCCTTTTGTCTTCCCTTGTGAAAGCTCCGACTGTTTGCAGATACCATCCGGTGGCGCAGCTTGTAGAGCCGCTACCTTACAGCACCAGAGACCCTGGTTCGCTCCTGACCTTGGGTGCTCTCTGTGTGGAGTTCGCACGTTCACCTTGTGACTGCGTGGAATTCCTCCAGGTGCTCCAGTTTCTTCGCGCATCCCAAATGTGTGGGTTTGTAGGTAAATTGGCCTCTTTAAATTGCCCCGAGAGTGTAGGGGATGGACACAGAACTAGTGTGAACGTGTAATTAATGGGCGGTGGGTGAAGGGACTGTTTTCATGCCATTCCATCCAATTCTAAATCTCGTGTGCAGATGCAAGGAACTGCAGATGCTGGTTTACAAAAAAGGACATCATGCTGGAGTAACTCTGCAGGTTAGGCAGCATCTTTGGAGAACATGAATAGCTAATGTTTTGGGTCAGGACCCTTCTTCAGACTCCGGTCGAAATAAGGGTCCTGACCCAAAATGTCACCTATCTATGTTCTCCAGAGATGCCACCTGACCTGATGAGTTACTCCAGCACTTTGTCTTTTCAGCAATCCTGTGGCGCACTTCAAACCCCAATTGGGAGGAAACTGGGGCACCTGGAAAGACCCACGCAGTCGCAGGGAGAACATACAAACTACATACAGACAGCACGCGTAGTTAGGATCAAACCTAGGTCTTTGGTGCTGTAAGGTAGCAACACTACCACTACAGTGCTGTTAATTTAGCTGACGACTCGGTTTCAGCTGGCATTGCCTGTTTAACCCATTTATTGCCTCCAAAGTTGGTTCTCGACCCGTTGTTAACAGATCAGTTATGCAGCTTGGCGATCGTTGGGCATTTTCCACTCTGATGTGACGCAGTTAATGACCGTTGATCGTCGGTCGAGCTGTTACACTTCACCCCGATGAGCTCAGCATTGACTTTGCCTTTTCTTTCCTCTTGCAGCAAAGTGGAGCCTTTGTATACGGAGCCATGAGCTTCACCGACAAAGTAGCCAACGGGCTTGGTGTGGTCATTATTCAGGGGCTCCATCCCTGCAAGTAAGTTCACCTTTGAATTTCGGGACTTTGCAGCCTGATAGACAATAGGTGCAGGAGTAGGCCATTCGGCCCTTTGAGCCAGCACCGCCACTCGCTGTGATCATGGCTGATCATCCCCAATCTCCAGCAGAGTCGGTTGGAATGGGGAGTACTTGCGGTTTAGGCTTGTTATTGTCATATGTATGGAGGTATAGTGAAAAGCTTTGTTTTGCATGCAATGCAAGCAGATTGGATAATACTACACATCAAGTCAAACTCAAGTGCACTAGGTAGAGCAAAGGGGAAGATACAGAGTGCAGAATATAGTTCTCAGCATTGTAGTGCACCAGTTCCATAGCATTAGTCCAATGTCCTCAATGGAGCAAGGGTGAATCGGACAATCGGCCTAGGTTGTAAAAGGACCATTTAAAACACTGGTGGACTGGTGAACTCACTTGATGGACTGAATGGCCTAATTCTGCTATTACTTATGACCTTGTGATTTTTCATTCATTCACCAAGTTAAGCTATTGTCCTTGGAGTCACAGCGAAATACTGTGCAGAAACAGGCTGTTCAGCACTTTGAGTCCATGCCAGCCATTAACTACCCATGCGACAATAATCCCATTTTATTATTTCCGCTCCCCATACATTTAACCACTTCCTCTACTCTCCTCTAGTCCCTCTGTCAACTTCTTCTCTTTCCACCAAACTCACGGCAAAGTGTTTGGGTGAATTCACAATTGAATCCCATCAGGCTCCACTCTGGACACAGTTGACATTTCAAGTTATTGGCTTTTTTCCCCCCACAGAGAAATATTGAAGTGCCCTCTTGGGAGGGTATAGGATGCAATGAATCAATATTTGTGGATTTTCATTGATCTTTCTCCGGTGTCTAGGACCCAGACCTGCTGTGCACAATGTGGTCCATTCTACCACCTGGTGATGGTGTTGGTCACTGGCTGCATCGCCTGTGTTGCTCTTCTTTTGTTAGGAGCTACTCGAATATGGCCAATCCAAATTAGGAATCGTGAGTACTATCTAGATTACCCTGTTTTATTAAAGCACCTCATAGTAGAACACTTGATAATAATATTGACACAGATTAATTTTTAACCTTTTGTGACAACTGTTGACTGGTTCCCTAGGCATTGAACTCCTTGATGTTGAATTGTGCTTTCAAATGTCGACCATGGCGGATCTTTCTTTCCTGTGATTTGAGAAAATATTTTGGATAATTTTGAGATTTTTCTCATCCAGATTTCTTTTGAGTATAGAAGTTGGGATGTCATGTTGCAGTTGTACGACACGTTTTTGAGGCCGCATTTGGAGTATCGTGCTCAGTTTTGCTCTCTCTGCTACAGGAAGGATGTCATTAAGATGGAAGGAGAGCAGGGGGAGGGAGTTTATGTGGTTGTTGCCAGGACTCGAGGGCCTGAGATATAAGGAGAGGTCGGGCAGGGTAGGACTTTATACCTTGGAGCGCAGAAGGCTAAGGGGTGAACCTGCAGAGATGTATAAGATTACGAGGGGAATAGACAGGAAGAATGGCCAGAATGGGGAAACGAGAACCAGAACACGTAGGCTTAAGGTGAGAGGGGAAAGATTGAATGTACCTGAGGGGCAACTTTATCACTCAGATGGTGGTGGGTATATGGAACGAGCTGGGAGAGGAGGTAGTTGAAGCAGGTACTATAAGAAAATTTAAGACATTTAGACAGATTCATGGTTAGAAAAGGGATATGGGCCAAATGCAGACAGATGGAACTAGCATAAATGTGGCATCTTTGTCAGCATGGACAAGTTCCATCGAGTGGCTTGTATCTGGGATGGATGACTGATTCTATAACTAATTTATAATTTCACATTCAACATTCTAATTCAGAACATAATTTTTGATTTTGTTGATCCTAGCATTTAATTTTATTTGGTAGGTTAGTTGTTCTCTGTTGGAAATGTGGCCATATTTCATCATGTTGTTTACTTGCAAGATTAGAGGAGGCTGTTTGCTCCATTTTTGACTCGAAGAGCAAGTCCATCCACCCACCCACCCACTTCCCCATAACCTGCACTCAAAACCCACTAACTGCGTCCCTGATTCTCCTACCACTCACTCGGATCCGGGCTAGTTTACAATATCAAGTAAGTTCTTGGGGCGTTGGGAATGAAGCTACCTACATGAAAGTCCTATTTTGACTCTGGATTGATGCATGTTTGTTTATTTGTGGTATTCTGTACACCCTCGGTATTCTTGGTTCACATATTGTTTCGTAACTTAAGGGAAGAATTATTAATTTTATCGAATGCATATGATTTTGCTTAATGAAATGTATATGTACTGTATGGATAATTAAAATTACTGGGCTCCTAACATTGATTCAAAAGTTCTGAAAGTTGATTTTCTGTACGAATGGCAACATTGAAGATGATATTGAGCTTGGCGTTCTAACAAGATTCAGCGTGGAAATCCTATTGCAGGATTTTTAGATTGGCAATGCTGCCGGCTTAATTGTGGGAGATAATAGTCCACTTTTTCTAATGCTTGCCACTGCTTTCTTTTGCATCTTGTCCACCATCTTGTTTCTCAAACCCAAAAGGCATGAGGTGCTTGGCCTCTTGTTGAAGCACATCAGCTTGCAGTGTCGTTCGTAAAATAACCGCAAGTGGGTCAGTGTATCTTGTTTTGCTACTTCCATAACTGGGGTATGTTGTGTACAGGAAGTCGGGATCTTGGTCTCGCCTGACAAATGGCCTTCCCAGTCTTTGTCTGTCCTATGTGGAGCTGTTTCTGTCCTGTCACGTCGAAGAAATAGCTGTCTCGCCTGCAGTGTTTGAACAAAGCGTTTGGCTGAGCTGCACTTATTTGTCGCCTTGAATGATGATCTTTGGGCCAACGTGGTGGTAATTGGAGTAGTTTCTAACATACCATCACTGGATACCAAAATTGTTTCCATTATCTTTATTTCAGGGCAAGAAGATAAACATGTACAAAGCCCGAATCGGAATGACCACTCATAGATCTGCAGTAAATCTCTGTTGTCTATTTAACATGAATTCACTAAAAACAAAGAAAACTACAAGTGCAAGCAATTAAACCTAAAACCACTATCTATGCTCTAAGTTTTAAATGTGTTAATCTAAAAGCATTTTTTAAACCTAGAGATAAAAAATATTAAATTGAGACAGGGACATTAACTGTGATGTTGGTGTTGGCTCAAGAACCAAACTTAAAATTGAATTCCTGTTTATATAACTCTTCAGCACTTTTCAAATTGCTTCACAGCCAATTATTTTTTTATTGTTGAGGGAGAAATATTGCCTAGGATCTTGACAAGACATTAATTAAATGATGCTGCAGCGTGTCCTCGAAGGCCAGATGCAGCCATGATTTAATATGCACAAGTCGCATCTATTGACAATAGACAATAGGTGCAGGAGTAGGCCATTTGGCCTTCAAGCCAGCACCGCCATTCAATGTGATCATGGCTGATCACCCCCAACCCGTTCCTGCCCTCTCCCCATATCCCCTGACTCCACTATCTTTAAGAGCCCTATCTAGCTCTCTCTTGAAAGTATCCAGAGAAACGGCCTCCACCATCCTCTGAGGCAGAGAATTCCACAGACTCACAACTCTCTGTGTGAAAAAGTGTATCCTCATCTTCGTTCTAAATGGCTTGCCCCTTATTCTGAAAATGTGACCCCTGTTTCTGGACTCCCCCAAAATTGGGAACATGCTTCCTGCCTTTAGCGTGTCCAAACACTTAATAATCTTATATGTTTCAATAAGACCCCCTCTCGTCCTTCTAAACTCCAGAGTATACAAGCCCAGCCACACCATTCCCTCAGCATATGACAGTCCCGCCATCCTGGGAATTAACCTTGTAAACCTACGATGCACTCCCTCAATAGCAAGAATGTCCTTCCTCAAATTAGGGGACCAAAACGGCACACAATTCTCCAGGAGTGGTCTCACTAGGGGCCCTATATAACTGCAGAAGGACCTGTTTGCTCCGATACTCAACTTCCTCGTGTTATAAAGGCCAACATTCCATTCGCTTTCTTCACTGCCTGCTGTACCTGCATGCTTACATTCATTGACTGATGAACAAGGACCCTAGATCCCGTTGTACTTCCCCTTTTCCCAACTTGACGCCATTTAGATAGTAATCTGCCATCCTGTTTTTGCTACCAAAGTGGATAACCTCACATTTATCCACATTAAACTGCATCTGCCCAATCACCTAACCTGTCCAAGTCACCCTGCATTCTCATAGCATCCTCCTCACAGTTCACACTGCCACCCAGCTTTGTGTCATCTGCAAATTGGCTAATGTTACTTTGAATCCCTTCATCTAAATCATTGATGTATATTGTAAATAGCTGTGGTCCCAGCATCGAGCCTTGTGGTACCCCACTAGTCACTGCCTGCCATTCTGAAATGGACCTGTTAATCCCTACTATTTGTTTCCTGTCTGCCTACCAATTTTCTATCCATGTCAGCACTCTACCCCCAATACCATGTGCCCTAATTTTGCCCACTAATCTCCTATGTGGGACCTTATCAAATGCTTTCTGAAAGTCCAGGTACACTACATCTACTGGCTCTCCCTTGTCCATTTTCCCAGTTACATCCTCAAAAAAATTCCAGAAGATTAGTCAAGCATGATTTCCCCTTCGTAAATCCATGCTGACTCGGACCGATCCTGTTTCTGCTATCCAAATATGCCACTATTTCATCTTTTATAATTGAATCCAGCATCTTCCCCACCACCGATGTCAGGCTAACTGGTCTATAATTCCCTGTTTCCTCTCTCCCGCCTATCTTAAAAAGTGGGATAACATTAGCAACCCTCCAATTCATAGGAACTGACCCTGAATCTATAGAACATTGGAAAATTATCACCAATGCATCCACAATTTCTAGAGCCACTTCCTCAAGTACCCTGGGATATAGACCACCAGGCCCTGGGGATTTATTAGCCTTCAGTCCCATCAGTCTACCCAACACCATTTCTTGCCTAATGTGGATTTCCTTCAGTTCCTTTGTCATCCCAGATCCTCTGGCCACTAGTATATCAGGAAGATTGTTTGTGTCCTCAGTGAAGACGGATGCAAAGTACCTGTTCAACTCATCTGCCGTTTCTTTGTTCCCCATAATAAATTCACCGTTTTCAGTCTTCAAGGGTCCAACTTGGGTCTTAACTAACTATCGGACCATACCCTAGCTAATGGGCGAACAGCTCAGAAACCTAATAACAGGTGAAGAAGCTGTCCCTGAGTCGGCCGGTTTGCGCCTGAAAATTTCTGCACCTCCTGCTCGGGATAAGAAAGAATGACTGGGTTGGGAAAGGCTTTCATAGGCAAAGTTTTTGCTCATTGAAGTATGAAGAGTATATCCCATTTTATTTGGACAACCCAGTTGGAGGCATCTGTATTGACATGCAAATGTCTATATTTGCAAGGTTAAATGAACAAGGTTGAGTTTGTCCATTACGTTGATAGCATGTGTCTCCAATTTAATCTTTTATTGTGTCTATGGGGCTGTTTGATGAGGATTGAAAAGTCTAGATGCAAGGTGGCAACTGCAGGCTAGGCAGCCCGAGAGAAAGCTTTTTTCTTTGACTTTGAAAGTATCACATAGCAGACACCCAGACTAAAATCTATGTGAGGAAAAGATGAGAGAGAGTGTGGAAATGAATTCTCCAGAGGGAGGAGAGATTGTGCTGTTCAAGTGTATTTATAAACTAGTGGGAGATGTGCATTGGTGTCCACCAGGGCTCAGTAATGAGAACACTCCTCTAGAGGGCTTATTTTGAAAGTATGCAGACACAGAACATAGTGTAGCACAGAAACAGGCCCTTCGGCCCACAATGTCCATGCCGAACATTATGCTACGCTAAACTGATCTCCTTAACCTAATCTCATTCCCCATCCCCCCACTCGTAACAAGGGCAGAGTCCCCCTTGTCATCGCCTTCCACCCTACCAACCGCCACATACAACAAATAATCCTCCAACATTTTTGCCACCTTCAACGGGATCCCACTCCTGGCTACATCTTCCCATCTCCTCCCATTTTGGCTTTCCGCAGAGACCGCTCCCTCCATAACTCCCTGGTCAATTAGTCCGTTCCCACCCAAAACACCCCCTCCCCTGGTACTTTCCCTTGCAACTGCAGGAAATGCTACACTTGTCGCTTTACCTCCCCCCCCCCCCTTGACTCCATCCAAGGACCTAAGCAGTCTTTCCAGGTGCGGCAGAGGTTCACCTGTACCTCCTCCAAACTCATCCATTGCATCCGCTGCTCTAGGTGTCAGCTGCTCTACAACAGTGAGACCAAACGTAGGCTTGGCGATCGCTTCGCCCAACACCTTCGCTCAGTTCGCTGTAACTAACCTGATCTCCCGATGGCTCAGCACTTCAACTCCCTCTCCCATTCCAAATCCGATCTTTCGGTCTTGGGCCTCCTCCATGGCCAGAGTGAGTCCCACCGTAAATTGGAGGAGCAGCACCTCATATTTTGCTTGGGTAGTTTACACCTCAGCGGTATGAACATTGACTTCTGCAATTTCAGGTAGTCCTTGCTTTCTCCCTCTTTCCCCTCCCCTTCCCAGCTCTCCCACAGCCCACTGTCTTCGCCCCTTCCTTTCTTCTTCCCGCCCCCACCACCCCCACATCAGTCTGAAGGTTGGATGTTTGGTTTAGAATATTTCCAAAGAATAAAATAATTGATAACTTTCAAAATGGAACTGGATAAATACTTGGAGAAATATTAGCAGAGGGTGTAGATAAAAATGTAGATAAAAATGCTGGAGAAACTCAGCGGGACAGGCAGCACCTCTGAAGGGAAGGAATAGGTGACATTTTGGGTCGAGACCCTTCTTCAGATCTGTTCTTGGTCTAGGCTCCACTATCCTGGTTGTATTCCATAACCATTGACATCCCCATAGACTCAAACATTCACCTTGAATGGCCCCCAAAGCTACCTGCACAGGAAGAATTGTATTGAGGAAATCAGCGCAATTGCAAAAGCTGGGATGACCAGTGGATTCTATTCCATTTCCCGCCCCATTCCATCTCCTCACCTGGTGAGATTTCCCTGAAACTTTTATTTGGACAACTGATGTGTTCCACTATCGTTCATGTGAGAGAGCAGTTGTCCAACATTTCTCTTGTCCCGAGAGCAAGATTTCTTCTGGTATCTAGGCAATATTTATCATTCGAACAACATATCTGGCGGGAGATAATAAACGAATAATCTGTCCATTTAACTGCAGAAAATTTGTGGAAACTAGCTCTGTCTAGCTGAGGTCCGCGATATATCAGCAGTAATTGTCTGTGAAGCATTTTGGGGCACAAGATTATGAAATGTGCTATGAGTAAATACAAATCCATTCCTCCCCTCTCCCTTGTTCAAACTACTTGGAATACAATACGTCTCTACATTTTCTATTGGAATCCGAGCCTTGTTTTATGTGAGAACAATATCACGTTCTCGGAGAATTATTTTTTTAATAACTGTAAGGTAAATTGTAAAACCAATATTTTTTTTGCACCTTTGATTAATCTGTGCTATTTGTAATGGGAACGACATGTAACACCAATACTTGTTAAAGGAGATTCTGTTTTCATCTGGTTTCTTCAGAAAAGTTATTCATTTGCTTTAAAATCTCCAGTGGAGGCCATTTCAATGAGTTATGCTTCAGTCCAACATGATAACCAATAGGTCTAAATATTTTGGATCCACTGATGTACAAAAAGTATAACTTTGTGAGATCAGGCCACTCAGCCTCTCCTGCTAGTTCCAGTTCCACTAAGCAATAAGATGGTGCTTCATTCAGTCTTGACTGTTCTCATTGGAATCTCAACACCACACTCCTGCCTGCCCTGGCAACTTTCCCCTTGTCCATCTACCTCTGCCTTTCTAAATGAAACCACAAGTTTCAAAGACTGCCTCTGCCACTTCTTAAGGAATAGTTCTAAACACTCTCAACCCATTTGAGAAAAGAATGTTTACCTTGTCTGTCTTCAGTAGGCAAAGCCCTTATTTGAAATGGTGGCTCCTTGTTCTAGTTTTTTTCTCACAAGAGCTTCTCCCACAATATACTCAGTCTTCACCCTCTTGGGATGCAGGATGTTTCAATCAAAACATTTACGTTTGGGTTCACTAAATATATGCTTTTGTACCCAAATCATATTTGTCCTATGGTTTTCTCCTTTACTATTTCAAGGAGAAAAAGCCACACAGAATGAAAGTGTGCCCTTCGGCCCAACTCCTCAATGTTGGCCAACTTGCCTGTACAAGCTAGCCCCACTTGCCTGTACCTGACCTATATGGACTACCAACCATGTCACCTAAAGACTCATCCAGATATGCTGATATGAATAATGAACAATAGGGGATCCAGCATTGATCTCTGCGCACCACTTGTTACAGGCCTCTAGTGTTGAACAATCCTCTGCCAGCGCACTCTTCTACCTCCAAGCCAATGTTGGATCCAAGTAGCTAGCTCACCTTGGATTCCATGTGACCGAACATTCCAGGGCGATTTGTACCATTTAAACACTGCTGGGGGGTTTTCTGTTCAGCATTAGTTTACAGTTGCCATCTCAGTCCCATTGCAAATTACCTAAAGATAAGTTATTAAACCAAACGGTGGTTGTTTTTGTAAAGACTTAATATTAAATGAGTATATATTAAATGCTGCTAATATATAATGTGTATGAGTATTAAAATCTCATTGGTGCAATTATGTAGAAGTCAAATCTGTTCATGATACTCATTCCTGTTGTGAATATATCCGATTGTCCGCAGTAACTTTTATACAAATTTATAGCATTGTATATTTTAATGTGGGAAGAATTGTACAGTGCATAACACTACACCAATGCAGATTTTGAATGACCAGCTATTCGTTATACCTGCAATATAATATCTCAATTAAATATCTAGAATAATCTAAAGATGTTAGTCTTTTAAAACTTGCGTACTATTTTATATGTAATTAAATTCACCTTGAAACTATTTAAAGTGTAAATACTCCTTTAAATGCACATAAAACCGTGGTTTAACTGTGTATTAAAACCTGCATAATGTATTCTAATTAAAATTTATTCTACAAGTTGAAAAATATAATTTTTAAATCTAACAAAGGAAATTCTGAAAACTGATTTTATTAAAACCCGACTAATGGTTCGTGTAACACAAGCTTTGTGACTACATTTCATCAGTTTACATGGATGTTTTAAAGTGGAATTTAATCCCCCTCTTTTGTGTATTGAAAGAACACAATTACTTTCTCAGCACTCAAAATAAATGTGCGTATCATGTGGCTGAGCCTCGGCTTTTGATCGGACTCCATGCTGCAGATGCAAGAAATGGAAACTGATAATGCAACATTCTGGGCCGAGCGTATTGCCTCTTTCCATTGAGATTTTCTGTGGTAATCCCACCAAGTACTAAACGTCCTGGGCAAAGTAGGTGTATTAAGTTTACATGAGTGTGAAACCATGAATGATGATCAATGAGCTTAGACTAGATGACCATTTCATCAGACTTGGTCCATCAGAGTCGGTGGAATTTCCCATTTGCTAACTATTTTAACTCCCCTTGCCATTCCCGTACTGACCTTTCTGTCCTTTATTGCCAGAGTGAAGCCACGTGCTAACTGGAGAAACATCTCATCGCATTCTGTTTGGGTAGCTTGCAACCTAATGGCATCAACATTGAATTCTTCAATATTAAGTAGAATCCCCATTCCCTTTTCTCTGCATTTCTCCCTGCCCCATTTTTCCAGGAAGCATTAATTTCTCTCCCTATGGCTTTCTGTTTCACTCCTCTCTCTCCTCATCTGACACACCTTTTGTCTCCTTTTCATCTCTGGCTTTTGTCCACCTGTCTGCCAACCTCTGCTAACCTGTGTCTGAAGAAGGGTCTTGCCCCGAAACGTCACCCATTCCTTATCTCCAAGATGTTGCCTGTCCCGCCCAGTTACTCCAGCGTTTTGTGTCTGCCGTTTATACCAGCACCTGCAGTTCCTTCCTACACTTGCCAGGCTTTGTCCCACCCCCCAACTCTTTTCCACCATGTGAAAAGGGTCCTGACCCGAAAAAGTCGCCTATCCATGCCCTCTGCAGATGATGCCTGACACTAAGTTGCTCCAGCACTTTGAGTTTAATCAAGCCCTAGCTGTTAGTTGTTTGAATTTTTTGGTGTTTGTTACTCCTGATTTTTTTTTAATGTTATTAAATCTGGGTGATACACTCCTGGAAAGAGGTTTTGTTTCCGAGATGCACTACAAATGTTGCAATAAATGATTACAGCAATAAAGTACCATTGCTGTGAATGAGTTTATGGCCAACTTGGGAGCAATTAAACTAAGTAGCTGAAGCTTTGAAGGAAATATTTTCTAATTTCCTGTCCATTGCTACCTTTATCTGCATTTTTATTATGTTTTAAAACTTATTTGTCTTTGTTGTTCAAACACCCCAACTGCAGCCAGCTAAGTGAACATAATGGTTTCCGTGGTTCAATGTAGTTACTCAAGTCACACCTACACAATCTCCGGTTGCCAAACATTCTAACTCCCATTCCCATACTGGCCTTTCTGCCCTGGGCCTCCTCCACTGTCCGAATGAGGCCATGTGCAAATTGGAGGAACAGCACTTCGTATTTCACTTGGGCAGCTTGCAATCCAGCGGGAATGAGCGTCGACTTCTTTAACTTCAAATAACCCTTGGATTCCCTCCCCCTCCCCCTCTCTCTTTTTCTTCTCCCCCCCCCCCCCATCCTAGTTGTACTGCCAGTTCCACTGTTTGCATCCATGTCCTTTTGTTATCACCTCTTCAACAGCCAACAATGGACCATTGTGGGCTCCACCTTTCCTTGGTCATCTGTGACGGCTCTGATTTGTTCTGAACCGTTTTGTACCTCTAGCTTCCTTCTCCCCTGACTCTGACAAAAGGTTTCGACCCAAAATGTCACCAATTCATTTTCTCCAGAGATACTGCCTGACCCGCTGAGTTACTAATATTCAGTTAACAATCTTGTGTCTAATATTTCTATTGTTTCCCAGGAGGGTGAGCATTTAAATATTCTGTTCTATAACTGTAACCTTTACTTGTGTGAAATAAATATAGCGTAAACTCTAATCCAAGTAGGTTAAAGATCAGAAGAGACTGAAATAAATGTGATTTTTTTTATTATTCCAAATCTTTTTTGCAACTAAAATTGCATAGTTCCATATTTGGAGTGTTTTTTTAAATTTAAACCAATTCTTTTGCCAGGTCTATTCATTTGAAATCTAACCAGTCTAGAAGCAAAATTGGTGTTGCTGTTACTCTCAAGATTTAGTTTAGAGATACAGCATGGAAACAGGCCCAGCAAGTCCACGCTGACCACCTGTTCACACTCCTCCTATGTTATCCCATTCCGTACAAACTAGAGGCCAATTAAAACCCGCATCTTTGGGATGTGGGAGGAAACTGGAGTGCCTGGAGGAAACCCACTGGAGGGAGAATGTGTAAACTCCACACAGACAACACCCAAGGTCAGGATCGAACCCAGATCTCTGGCACAGAGGCAGCAGCTCTACCAGCTGCGCCACTGTGGTGCCCCCCACTGTCTTCCTATTCCCTTCCTAAGCTGAGCAGATGCGTTTGTTCGCCATTTGCTCACTCGCCGGGTCAGTGTGGACAGCTGTTCTTCCCGTCTCTGCTCGTTTCCCGCCAAGGCAGTTTCCGTCCACTTCCAACTTGCCGTGGCGCAGGGGTAGAGTTGCTGCCTTACAGCACTTGCAGCGCCAGAGGCCCGGGTTCGATCCCGACCACAGGTGCTGTCTGTAGTGAGTTTGTACGTTCTCCCCGTGACCGTGTGGGGTTTCTCCGAGATCTTTGGTTTCCTCCCACACTCCAAAAAGGACCAGGTTTGTAGGTTAATTTGCTTGGTAAAAGTGTAAAATTGTCCCTAGTGTGTGTAGGTTACCATTAATGTGCAGGGACTGCTGGTCTGTGCGGACTCGGTGGGCCTGTTTATGCGATGTATCTCAAAAATTAAAAAACTAAAACTAAAACTTACAAACAGCTCGGGGTCAGGAACCATTGTCAGGAATAGAGCCCTTCGTAACCTGGAATGGGAAGGTTTATACGATGATGTGGACTTTTTACAGGTGGATAGGGAAAACTTGTGCTGGGGTACTTGCACTGTTCAGAGTTGGCCCCATAAGTTTGGAATATTGTTTGGTCCGTCGATCTATTATGGATTTGTTTTTGAAGACCATCAGCTTTGGATACAGATTATTTGGCAGATCTCTCTGCTGTAATCTTGCAGGCTTTGGGCCAAATGAGAGTGTTTGCATTGCAACATGCAATTGGCCTTGTGTTCACTATTTGCTCTACAGTTGATAAACAGCAACCACTTTATAGAACCTATACAGGAATAGCCATACAGCATGGAAACAGGCCCTTTGTCCCAACTCATCAATGCTGACCAAGGTGCTGAATCTAAGCATTTACCTATGTTTGGCCCATATCCCTCTAAACATTTTCTATTCATATACTTAGTTTTTGTTTAGTTTAGAGATACAGCGTGAAAACGGCCCCTTCTTCCCTCCGAGTCCGTGCCGACCAGCAATCACCCAGACACTAGTTTGATCCTGCACTAGGAACAATTTTCAGAAGCCAATAAACAAACAAATCTGCACATCTTTGGAATATGGGAGGAAGCTGGAATACCTGGAGAAAACCCACGTGGTCACAGGGAGAACGTACAAACCATACAGGCAGCTCCCATAGTCAGGATCAAACCCGGATCTCTGGTGCTGTAAGGCAGCAGCTCTACCACTGCTCCACTGTGCCGTCCCTTGTCCAAGTGTCTTTTAATCATGAGGTCCTTCTCTGTTATGGACTTTCAAGAGCTGGAGGTTTTATAAAAGGTTGCTCGCATTAGGTCCATAGCCTTCTGTTCATTGTCCTTTGAATGAAATTTAGATTTTCAAATAAGTTATATATTGACTGTAAAGTTAAGATTGTACTCACTCTATACTCATGACTGCGTAGCCAGACATAGTGCTAACTCCATCATCAAGTTTGCCGACCACACCACTGTTGTGGGACGAATCACTGATGGTGATGAGTCAGAGTATAGAAGTGAGATCGACTGATTGACCAAATTGTGCCAGCACAACAACCTGGCTCTCAACACCAGCAAAACCAAGGAACTGATTGTGGACTTTGGAAGGGGGTAGGATAGGGACCCACAATCCTGTTTATATGAACGTTGCAAGCAAGAATTTCATTGTCCTATCTGGGACACATGACAATAAAACGCTCTTGACTCTTGACTTGAAGTTTGGGAGTGGGTGCTAATAGCACTATAGTAGTACTTGTCTAGATACTAGAATGTTGAGTATGTCTGCCTCCGTTTCTTCAAGTGCTGCATTCCAAACTCCAGCCTTTGTCCATGGAAAAAAATGTCCCCTCAAATCCCCTCTAAAGTTGCCACCTCTCACCTTAATCATAAACACTCACTCTGGGGGCATGGGGGGGGGGGGGGGGGGGATTGTTATTATTATCAACCATATCTATTCCACTCCATTATGTCCCCCCCACCCTTCCCCTCCACTGCGGGTCAGACAACATCTCTGGAGAAAATGGAGAAGTGACATTTTGGGTCGGGACCATTCTTCCGACTGAACTGACTGACCCACTGAGTTGCTCCACCGTTTTTGTGCCAATCTTTGGTATAAACCAGTGTACGCAGTTCATTTTTATAACATTCTAGTGAGTCTCCTTTGCAACCTCTGCAACAAAAATGACCACCTTCCTCCACAGTAGTGGCCAGAACTGCGCCCTCCACAGGAGATGCAAGAGACTACACCGTCTGGAAATGACCCAAATTGTTGACTGTCCCCTTGCCTCCACAGATGCAGCCTGACCCACTGAGGACTCCCTCCAATTTAATTTTTTTTCTGCAGTACTTCAGGTGTGGCCTAACCAATGCGTTATAAGGTTGTAACATCATGTAACAGCTCTTGAATATTGTAGAAGAAGGCAAGCATTCCAAGTGCCACTTCACCCCATCTGCCTGTGATGCCACTTTTGGGGATCTATGCACTTGTACCCCATGGTTCTGCTGTTCATCAACTCTTCCTTGCGTTCTCCCATTTACTGTGTACATAGAAACATAGAAAATAGGTGCAGTAGGCTATTCAGCCCTTCGAGTTACACCGCCATTCAATATGATCATGGCTGATCATCCAACTCGGTATCCGGTACCTGCCTTCTCTCCATACCCCCTGATCCCTTTAGCCACAAGGGCAACATCTAACTCCCTCTTAAATATAGCCAATGAACTGGCCTCAACTACCTTCTGTGGCAGAGAATTCCAGATACTTACCACTCTCTGTGTGAAAAATGTTTTCCTCATCTCAGTCCTAAAGGAATTCCCCCTTATCCTTAGACTGTGACCCCTTGTTCTGGACCTCCCCAACATCGGGAACAATCTTCCTGCTTCCAGCCTGTCCAACCCCTTAAGAATTTTGTAAGTTTCTATAAGATCCCCCCTCAATCTTCTAAATTCTATCGACTGTACCTTCTGCCGTTGTTCACTGTCCCAAAATGCATCACCTCACAATTGTCAGGATCAAATTCCATTTGCCCAGCTATTATGCTGTAGCTTTGGACGACATTCCTCGCTATCTGTGATAACTTTCATATCCGCAATCTTTTGTATGCTGTCCAGCCCAATGATGGGGTCAAGCTCCATGCAGTGATTGCCCTTTTTGTCCGAAGGGGACCTATTCTTTTCCTGGTTCTTCCTTTCCTCTCTATCCTCAGAGAACACCTTGGAATTCTGCTTGCTCCTGTCTGCCAGTGATATTTCATAACCTCCTTTTGTCCTTCTAATGTCCTTTTTTTCTTTTAAAGTACTCCATCCCCATTGTATCTATAAAAGAAAACATTGAATTGAATTGAATTACCTTTATTGTCATTCAGACCTTTCGGTCTGAACGAAATTTCGTGCATGCAGTCATACATATATTAAAAATAACAAAACCACACAATAAACACAAATTTAACATCCACCACAGTGAGTTCACCAAACACCTCCTCACTGTGGTGGAAGGCAAAAGTCTTAGAGTCTCTGTCTTCTTCCCTCCTTGTTCTCCCTCTGCGCTGAGGAGATCCAGGCCTCCGATGTTGCTGGCCACCAGGCCCGTGGCTGAGCCTCTGAAACTGGGCTACCGCCACCGCCATTGCCGGAACACCGCCACAGGGCCCACCGCCGGAACGCTGGAGCACCGCAGCCGCAAAAGCCAGGTCGCCGCTGGAGCACCGCAGCCCCGAAAGCCAGGCCACCGGAACGCCACTGGAGCACCGCAGCTCCGAAGCCGTGCCGCCGCTGCTGGAAGCTGGAAGGCCGCCAGCTCTGCCATTAGGGCCTCAGCACAGACGGAGACGGTGACGGGGGACACGACAGGAAAAGTCGCATCCCCCCGAAGGGAGAGACTAAAACCCTGTTTCTCCCACCCTCCCCCCCCCCCCACACACACACACACACACACACACACACACACACACACACACACACACACACACACACACAACCTAATAAACCAAAAATAACCACTAAAAACAGACACGAAGACAAAAATAAAATAAAAAACAGATGGACTGCAGGTGAGCCGCAGCTGCCAAGCAGCGCCGCCACTTCCGGACCTTAATAATTGCCAACCTAAATAATTGGTATAACTTTGCTTTGTGATCTGATATCTTATAATTTTTATGATAGGAGAAATCAATTTCTGTTTATTCTATTGCCTGTATCTATCTAGCTTGAGCACCAGGAAATTGTTTTTTTTTTTTATTAACTTTTTTAATTATTTTGTTATTAGAAGCGATTATACAGAGATAAAACATTCGGCAGCTGAAATTATACAATTATTGTACAGCTTCATTTTTAACCTTATATAATTAAAAAAAAATGGAAAGCGAAAAGATAGATCGAAAAAGAACAAAAGAAAGTCCCCTAAACTACCAAAGTAGTGTGGCAGAAAGATATAGAAATATGAAAAAAGAAAAAGAAAGCTGGAGATATACCTTGCCCCTCGTCCATCGTCCCCACCCCCCGGCCCACCTCACCCAACCCAACATCGGATTTAAATTTAAATTTGTGTTGCACCATGCTATTGTTGTAAGAATTCGGTAAAGGGTGTCCATGTCTTAAGAAATTGATCTGTTTTTTCCGCCAAGACAAGACTAATGTTTTCCAAATGTAGTGTCTCGGACATGTTTGTGATCTTCATCTTCATTGTAGGGACTGTTGTCTGTTTCCAAAATTTAAGTATTAATTTTTTCGCCGTCATCAGGCCAGCACCAAGAAACTGATGAACAAAATACCTTGCCTTTGCGTTTAAAATCGAAAATGTAAGCTTGTCGTGATGAATTTACTAACCCACGTCCTTTTATTTCCGAATATGTAGGTTACGATTCTGGATTGATAGGATCCTCCCCAAATGAGAAGAACGCACAGTCTGGTGACTATAGAACAATTAACTGACGGACTGACCTTGGTTCTGTGCATGGGAGATGTGCAGAGAAATGGAAACCAGGCAACATAGAAAAGATGCACCTTAATATTCTGAAATTGTTGCTTTTGGGCCAGTGATTCTTCAGCTTTGGAGCTGGTTTAGAATCTACCTCCGAGTCTTCTGTCGAATTGTACAGTGTCCATTAGTCCAAGTGTATTGATGACAGCTTTGGAATGTGGGAAACATTTTGAATACTTGAATTGTCCTTTTATTTGTGATCATTTTTTTTTCTTGGTAAATCGCGTTGTTGCATAATTTGGGGCAGTAATAATGGTTGGAATGACCCGTGGCACATTTTAATGCCTTTTGCACTTTCTGAACCGTGACTTGAAGGTGGATCATTCACTTTGGTTGGGAAATAGTTTGGATTGACCCTTGTCCTGTACATCACCACACTTCGTGAGCAGGTATACAAGCATTTGCAATTTATTTTGCAGATATGCCATTGAAACATGTTATTTATTTGGAAAAATTTCGGGTGGACCACAAATTCACAGCTCACAGACACTAAACTGGGGATTAAACTGAACATTAAAAATATTTTTGGAAGATTATTTGCTGAAATACCTGCTATAGAAGGCTATGGGGGAAAAAATGCAGATTTTAATACCATATTAACAGTGAGATAATAGTGGAGTTCCATGTCAAGCACAATTAAAGTTTAGGATAAAACACTATATATTTGGTTGGCCTCTATTTTCTTTCTGTTACGTACATAACAAATTTCACTTTTTAATGTTTTTTATGTGGTCTGCCTTCATGGGTGAGTACATCTATACTATATTCCGTGGCCAAGAACACATTTTGTAACTTGTTTTATACAATAAGATTAACATGGATTTGAGATGACTTTCAAATATATTTACATCTATGAACTTTAATAAATGAAAAGATTTGCATTAACCTCACAATGGAACTTTTACTAAGCAACTATATGGAAAATAATTCTTCAAAATTACATGGAACTTAACAGGATATGTTTGATATAGTTGTGAGGAATTCTATCAAACGTGTCACCTGACCTGTTTTCAGGAGGGATGCCACTGGCACAAGACACTTTCCAGTAATTTTCCTTTCCAAATACTTAAATCTCCATGAAGATGCAAAAGACTGATGCAGATGCTGGAACCTTGACCAAAGCACAAAGTGCTGGAAGAACTTAGCGGGTTAGGCAGTTTAGCGTTTAGTTTTGAGATACACCGTGGAAACAGGCCCTTCGGCCTACCGAGTCCACAGTGATCCACACACACACACACACACACACCTTTTTTAAACCAAGCCAATTAACCTACAAACCTGTACATCTTTGGAATTGTGGGAGGAAACCAAAGATCTTGGAGAAAACCCACGCATGTCATGGGGTGAACATACAAACTCTGTACAGACAAGCACTCATAGTCAGGGTGGGACCTGGGTCTCTGGTGCTGTAAGGCAGTAGCTTTACCGCTATGCTGCCCTGAAGGGTCTGGCTTCAGACTCATCCTGCCTGATCAACTTTATTTCATATTTTGAAGGAACAGGAGGGGCTTTTTGAGGTCATTTATATGGATTTCCATAATCCACTTTGAGGTTTTCTACACAAACATACAAATAGGTCTCTCAGACCTACAACCCTGTTGTGCCATTTAATAAGATCACACTTGATGTGATTCTAGCACCAACGCCACATTCCTGTCTTCCCCCAGGTAACTAATCACCCACTTGTGAAGAATTTATCCACATCTTCTGTTTTATATAATAGAAATCCACTTTCCTTGCTCTTTTGAGGAAGTTAAAAAAAAAACTTGAGGCCCAGAAAAAAATTATCTCACCTAAACTACTTTATCTCATTTAAAAAAAGAATAAATCTTTGTTTTCTCTCCCTCTCCCCCCTCCCTCTTTTTTCTCACACTTCTAAACTTTGGCAGAGTCAAGTCTAGCCTGCCAAGCTTTAAAGCAACTCATCCATTACCTGTCGCCTTTTCTTTCAACGGCTTCCAATTGAAAAGGAGGGGGGCGGGGTGTTGAGGAGGGAGAATCTCATTGAAACCTACTGAATAATAATAGGCCTAGATAAAGTGGACATGGAAAGGATGTTTCCATTAGTGGGAGAGTCTAGGGCCTGTCCCAACAGCATGCGACTGCATGCGGCAAGCGCGACCTAACGTGGTCGCTTGAGCCGTCGCAGGGCCGGTCCCACTTCGATTGCCAGAGCCGTATGGAGCTGTGCGGAGCTGGTCCCGACATCGCGCAGGGCTCCGAAAAACTGACCGTTCAAAATTCCGCGCGGCTACGGCCTGACGGCCCGCAGCCACATCGAGGTCGTGCACACCGCCTCGACGCCGTGCCTCCGTGACCCTCTCTGTGTGTGCCTCCGTGACCCACTCTGTGTGTGCCTCCGTGACCCTCTGTGTGTGCCTCTGTGACCCTCTGTGTGTGCCTCCGTGACCCTCTCTGTGTGTGCCTCCGTGACCCTCTGTGTGTGCCTCCGTGACTCTCTCTGTGTGTGCCTCCGTGACCCTCTCTGTGTGTGCCTCCGTGACCCTCTCTGTCCTTGTGAACTTACTGTGGACTTCGCTCCAACTTCGCGTCACTCACCCGACCTCCGCTTCCGGTTTGGTCGTGCTCGCCGCATGCAGGCGCATGCTGGTGGGACCAGCCCTGTACGGGAATCACTCGACCTACGCGCGACCCCCGCTTTTGGTTTGGTTGCGCTTGCCACATGCAGATCGCATGCTCGTGGGACAGGCCCTTAACAACAGAGGCCACCGCCTCAGAATGAAAGGACATACCTTTAGAATGAAGATGAAAGGGAATTTATTCAGCCAGAGTGCGGTGAATCTGAAATTCATTGCCACAGATAGCAGTGGAAATGAATTCCACAGATTCATAGCACTCTGGCTGATGAAATTCCCTTTCATCTTCATTCTAAAGGTACGTCCTTTTATTCTGAGGCTATGTTATTGGGTGTTTTTTTAAAACAGAGATTGATAGGTTCTTGATTAGTCAGGGCGCCAGAGGATATTGGGAGAAGGCAGGAGAAAGGGGAAAAAATAAATCGGCCATGATTGAATGATGGGCTGACTTGATGGGCCAAATAACCTAATTCTGCTCCTATATCTTACGAATGGAATAATGAAATTTTTATTTACAGCAACATAGTAGGCCTGTACGTACAATATACACAGATAATACATCATAACCAAACATTCAAGAAATTAATAAGCCCAATACTAGTACAAAAAATAAAGTCCTTAGTGCAACTAAAGACGGTCGATACAAGTTCGTAGTTGACGTTAGCAATGTGCAGCGTTCAAGAGCCTGGTGATTGTTGGGAAGAAGAAATTCTTGAATCTGGTGGTCACTGTTTTCAGACTCCTGTACCTTTATCCTGAGGGAGTGAAATGAGAGCGTGGCCAGGGCGATGTGCGTCTTTGATATTGGCTGCAGTTATTGAGGCAGTCCCCCTTGCAGATCCCATCGATGGTGGGGAGGTCAGTACCCATGTTGGATAAGGAGGAGGTATCCACCGTTCTCTGCGATCTCCTTCATTCCTGGTATTCAAGTTTCCATGATGCAACCCATCAATAGGTTGCAAAGAGGGATGGGTTGGACAAGGGGAATATCCAAAAGGTTGAGGCTAGGATGGCCAAGGGAATGAATTGCAGGCCATCTGGTTAATCGGGATAGTTGGAGAGAGGAAACTAAATAAAAGCTATTACATAGGGTTAAATGGAGAGGGACAACACATACAAAGGAATGTGAAAAGCTGGGGCTGTAAAAAAGTTTTTTTTCCCTTCTGTCCTGTCATGCATATAGAGTCAGAGCCACATTAGTAATTAAAGGGCCTGTCCTACCAGCATCCGACTCTATGCGATGAATGCGATCAAACTAGAAGCGGGGGCCGTGCGGAGGTCGGGTGATCCCCTGTACAGGGCCATTCCCACCAGCATGCGCCTGTATGTGGCAAACGCGACCAAACCGGCAGCGAGGGCCGCGCGAAGGTCGGGTGAGTGGCGCAACGCGGCGCAAAGTGAGGCGAACTTGGAGTGAAGTCTAAGGTAAGTTCGCCAGGACAGAGAGGGGCACACAGAGAGGGGCACAGAGGCACACACACAGAGGGCCACGGAGCCACACACACAGAGAGGGTCACGGAGGCACCTACAGAGAGGGTCATGGAGGCACGATGTCGGGGCGGTGTGTAATGCGTCGAGGCGACTGCGAGCCGACAAGCCGTTGCCGCGCGGAATTTTTGGACATGGTCAGTTTTTCGGAGCCCCGCGCAATGTCGGGACGAACTCCGCACAATTCCGCACGGCTCCGGCGATCGAAGTGGGACCGGCCCCGCGACGCCGGACGGCTCAAGCGACCACGTTAGGTCGCGCTCATCGCATAGAGTTGCATGCTGGTGGGACAGGCCCTTAACTCTTTGATCAGCTGTGAGATGGTCCTGTACTTTATAGTGCAAATTACTACAATAAAAAATTGATCATGTTTTTTATTTTTCCGGGACTTTGAGCTGCACTCATCCAAGTATATTACAAAAGAAATAATGAAGGTAAAAAAGGGCCTGCCTATGCTTGCAAAGATCCCATAGGTTTAGGTTAAAGTATGCTGTATTAAAGCTGAATCTTTTCAACTGCTCTTAACTAATCTGGACACTTAGCTGTTCATATCTCAGCAGAGCCAGGCCGCTGGTCATTATACTCATGTAACGGCACGGTGGCGCAGTGGTAGAGTTGCTGCCTTACAGCGCCAGAGTCCCAGGTTCGATCCTGACAATGGGTGCTTGTCTATACGGAGTTTGTACGTTCTCCCCATGACCTGTGTCGGTTTCCTCCCACACTACAAAGACGTACAGGTTTGTAGGATAATTGGCTTGGTATAAGATGTTAATTGTAGCTAGTGTCGGATTGTGTTAGTATGCGGGGATTGCGGGTCAGTGCGGACTCAGTGGGCCGAAGGGAATGTTTCCGTGCTGTTAAATCGATTTTAAAAACACTCGCGTTTCCCATTCTAAAGTAATAGTGATGTTAACAGAGACATGCAGATGAATGGGCTTTTGACTATTGCAGAGGTGCTCCACAACTTAAGATATGTTTCGGGAATGTTTGAAACCGTTACAAAAGATCAGGCAGCGATAGTCACTGGATTTGGAATTCAATAGCTTTTAGGATCCTTGGCCACCACAGTATTGGAAACCTGGGGTACAGGAGATACACTTCTCTGGCTGACTGGAAATGTTACATTAGTTTTAAGATGCAGCACAGAAACATACCCTCCGGCCCACCGAGTCCATGCCAACCATTTATCCCAGTTCACACGAGTTCTATGTTCTTGGTTTCTTGGTCCTCCAAAATATTCCGATGGAATTTAAACTGGAGGTGGTGGAGGGAGGACTTAAGCCAGAAAGGGTTTTTGGGAAGAAAGAGCTACCTTAAATTTAGTTGTATCTGGATGGGTAACTATAGAAGGGTGGAGATTATTCCATGCTTTAATTGTGCGGGGGAAGAACGAATTGCTGTACACATCTGTCGTGGCAGCTGGAATCACAAATGTTATCCCACTGTCTCATCCACTCTCTACACACTGGGGACAATTTACAGTTAGGCTCAAGATGACAGGATGAATATGCAGCTGATGTATTTTATCAGCTCAAACTGGTCTAATGGCTTTTAAACCACCAGCATTCGTTCGCTCGTGTGTCAGACGACGTATAGCTCGCTGTTGGCTTCTATCGTCGTCCAATATGTGGACAGAATTGATTGTTCGACCCGTGACGAGAGTGCATCATGTCGTTTGTTTCCGGGGATTGCCACGAGGAGGCTTTTGTCATGATCCCCACCACCAGCATTGAGCAACTTAAATGAAATAAAATCGTTCTCATTAAATTGATGGAAATGTTTTGTTTGCTCAAACTATGTCCCACATCTCCAAATATTTATGTACTACACAAAAAGCATCTGAATGAGTTCTTGAACAGGAAAGGTACAGTGAGCTACAGACCAGGTGCTGATACATAGGATTAGTATAGCCAGGGCTTGATGATCAGCACAGGCACGATGGGCTGAAGGGCCTGTTTCAATGCTCTTTGACTTTGGCACTTGAAAAATTGATGGGAAGATTGATTGAAAGATACAATGTGGAAACAGGCCCATCGGCCCAAAAAGTCCACTCCGACCATCGATCACTCATTCACTTTAATTCTGTGTTATCCCATGTTCTCATCCCCATCCCACACATTGGGGCAATTTACAAAGGTCAATTAACCTACAAATGCACAAGTTGTAGGATATAGGCAATGAAGGAAATAGGCAACGTTTCGGGCCAAAACCCTGAAGAAGGGTTTCGGCCCGAAACGTTGCCTATTTCCTTCGCTCCATAGATGCTGCTGCACCCGCTGAGTTTCTCCAGCACTTTTGTCTACTTTCGATTTTTCAGCATCTGCAGTTCCTTCTTAAACAAGGAAATAGTAATGTTATAAAGTGGTGTTTTAGTACACTTCCTTGACGCATTGCAGTACACTTGACTATAATGTCAAGATTCAAGAGAGTTATTGTCAAGTTTCCCAGATAGGACAGATGTGTTATCTAATCTCTAATTTGAAATACGTGTGAGTTAATGTGAAATCCGAGAAGCTGTTGTCACATTGCCTGCTGTGTCCTGAAATATTGCAGTTAGAGTCACTATCGCAATGATCTTTTACTAGTGTTTGCTTTAAAGATATAAAATGTCGTCAACCTTCTAATTCTGAAGAATTACCGAGCAAATCAGTAGCTGCTCTCTGATTAAAAAGGCCTCAACAGCTGTGGATATAGTTTATGTCTGAGAACAGAATAAGTTTATGCCTGTAGAGAGGAGAGTTGAGCAATCTTGGCATTGATATAGCAATGCGGGAAGGGTGTGTCATTTCCAAGATTAATGCACATGTGGATTGGGTTGGGTTGTCTATCAGAATGTATCATCGGGGTTATCCGCATTTTGTGTTCTGCTTTCACTGGTATCTCATTTTGTTTTAGAAATACAGCGAGGAAACAGACCTCCAAGTCCGCACCGACCACCACTATCCTACACACACACACACTCACACACATACACACGAGGGACAATTTTACATTGATACCAAGCCAATGAACCTACAAACCTGAATGTCTTTGGAGCATGGGAGGAATCCGAAGATCTCAGAGAAAACCCACGCAGGTCAAGGGGTGAACGTACAAACTCCGTACAGAAAGCACCCGTCAGGATCGAAGCCGGGTCTCTAGCGATGTAAGGCAGTAGCTCCACCTCTATGCCACTGTGCCGCCACCACTGTTTACTGGTATTTTTATCGTTCTTTTTAGTTCCTTTCATTTATGGCCAAGCCATTTGCATTTTCTGGCCTGTACACAGTCATTCAGCTTGGAAACAGGCCCAACATGCCCCATCTGCACTAGTCCCACCTGCATCTTATTTCCCAGCATACCCGAAGAGATGTTAAGTTACACTATTTGAAGACAAAATTAAACAGGATCTTCCCAAGTATTTCCCCTCTCTGTGATAAATGTCAATTTCAAGAAGCCAACTTAACTCACACTTTTGTAACTTGTATAAAAATGCAACATTTTTGGACGGACATTTTTAAAATTATCTCTAAGGTTATCGATAATCAACTGGACCCAGATCCAAAATTAATAATATTAGGATTATCAGAGCATAGCACAAACTTTACGATAAGCCAGAGACACTTTCTTGATTACAGTTTAATAACTGCGAAAAAATTAATATTTAAATTTTGGAAAAAACCAGCAACCCCCACAATTAAAATGTGGATTACGGAAATGACCGAGACCTTGCATTTGGAAAAAAATAATATTTTTCTTAATTGACAAACCAGAACTCTTTTTTTTAATATGGTCTCCATTTATTGAATTTTTTAAAAAAGTAAACAGGTTTAACACAAAATTAAAGTCAAAACTTGAGTTTAGGGTTGGGTGAACAACTATGCACAACATCTCCTGGATCCATCTCCACAATCTTTATATTTGTAATCTCTTTTCTTTCTTGCTTTCTTTCTTTCTATTAGTTTATAGTTTCTCTTATCTCTTTCTTTCTTTTCTTCAAACAAAGACTTTAAAAAGCTATGTCAGAACTCTGTAACCAAATTGGCGTTTATTACTATTTGTACATACGCTTTTAATAAAAAATATTAAAAATGTTAAAAAAAGAATGTATCTTTGGAGTTATCGGCATTTTGTGTTCTGCTTTCACTGGTTTATTTTTGTTTTAGTGATACAGCACGGAAACAGACCTTTCAGCCCATCGAGTCTGCACCGACCAGCACTCTAGCACTATCACTATCACTCTAGCACTATCACTATCACACACACACACACAACAAATTTACATTTATACCAAGCCAATTAACCTACAAACCTGAATGTCTTTGGAGCGTGGGAGGAATCCAAAGATCTCAGAGAAAACCCACGCAGGTCAAACTCCGTACAGACAGCACCCGTCAGGATCGAAGCCACGTCTCTTGTGCTGTAAGGCAGTAGCTCCACTGCCACGCCACCGTCACTGTTTACGGGTATTTTTATCGGTCTTTCAAGTTCATTTCATCTATGGCCATGCCATTTGCATTTTCTGGCCTGTACACAGTCATTCAGCTTGGAAACGGGCCCAACATGCCCCATCTGCACCAGTCCCACCTGCATCTTATTTCCCGGCATACCTGAAGGAATGTTAAGTTGGAAATTCGCAAAAGATATCCAAATTAACTCTTGAACAGTTGTGACCTGCTAGGTTGCTGTCTGGAAGATCAACAACATAGGATCCGATGTACAGGAACAGGCCCTTCAGCCCACAGTGTCTGCGCCAACATGATGCCAAGACCAACTCTTACGTGCCTGCTCATAATCCATACCCTGCTTATTCATGCACCTAATCATAAGTCTCTTAAATGCCACTGTTGTATCTGCCTCCACCACCTACCTTGACAGTGAGGTCCAGGCACTCATCACCCTTTATGTTTAAAAAAATTGTCCCATACCTTGTTTGAACTTTGACCCTCTGACCTTAAAACTATGCCCTCTAGTATTTGATACATTAATCCTGGAAGAAAGGTTCTGACTGTCTACGCTTCTCATAATTTTATATACTTTTATCAGGTCACCACTCAACCAGAGATGCTGCCTGACCCACTGAGTTACTCCAGCACTTAAGGGCCTGTCCCACTGTACGAGGCAATTCAAGAAATCTCCCGGGTTTTCCCCGATTCGAACTCGGAGAATATCCGCAGCGGGTCCGTAGGAGCTCGTGGATGTCTTGTTGCGGCTCGTACGAGTAATGGTAGGTACTATGGAAATCCGGTAAACTCGTGACGTTTTTTCAACACTGTGAAAAATGTCCACGAGTAAAAAAATACTTGTGATGAAAAAAATCGCTACTTTTTACTCGTACGAGCCGCGATGAGACATCCACGAACTCCTATGGACCCACTACGGACATTCTCCGAGTTCGAATCAGGGGAAAACTCGGGAGAACTCTTGAATTACCTCGTACAGTGGGACAGGCCCTTAGTCATAGAGTCATTAAGCATTGAAACAGGCCCTTTGGCCCAACTTGCCCATAAATAATAAACATATATAATAAACAAAGAACCACAATGCTAGTGCAAACACAGATAGTTCTTAGTGCAACCAAGGAAGTTTATATTTGAGTTTAGTGTTCAAGAGCCTGAGGGTTTATGGGAAGAAACTATTCTTGATCCTGAAGTTGGACACAAAAAGCTTGAGGAACTCAGCAGAACAAGCAGTATCTCTGGCGAAAAGGAATAGGTGACGTTTCGGGTCAAGACCCTTCTCGTAACAGAATGGTATGCAAAACAAAGTATCTATCTATATATTTATAACGTTATTCCATTTACCATGTCTCTGTAATCTGGATGGACCAATTGTAATCATGTGTAGTCTTTCTGCTAACTGGTTACCATGCTACAATAAGCTTTTCATTGAACCATAGAAAATAAGAGCAGGAGGAGGCAATAGACAATAGATGCAGGAGTAGGCCATTTGGCCCTTTGAGCCAGCACCGCCATTCAATGTGATCATGTCTGATCATCCCCAATCAGTACCCCGTTCCTGCCTTCTCCCCTGATATCCCCTGACTTCACTATCTTTAAGAGCCCTATCTAGCTCTCTCTTTAAAGTATACAGAGAACCGGCCTCCACCGCCCTCTGAGGCAGAGAATTCCACATACTCACAACTGTGTGAAAAGGTGTTTCCTCATCTCCGTTCTAAATGCCTTACCCTTTATTCTTAAACTGTGACCCTTGGTTCTGGACTCCCCCAACATCGGGAACATGTTTCCTGCCTCTAGCATGTCCAAACCCTTAATAATCTTATATGTTTCAATAAGATCCCCTCTCATCCTTCTAAACTCCAGAGTATACAACCCCAGCTGCTCCATTCTCTCAGCATATGACAGTCCCGCCATCCCGGGAGTTAACCTTGTAAACCTACGCTGCACTCCCTCAATAGCAAGAATGTCCTCCCTCAAATTATGGGACCAAAACTGCACTTAATGCTCCAGGTGTGCTCTCACTAGGGCCCTATACAGCTGCAGAAGGACCTCTTTGGTCCTATACCCAACTCACCTTGTTATGAAGGCAAACAGTAGCCTGGACATAGGGCGCAAGTTGAATCAGGAGTTAAAATTGGCATGTAGCAAAAGTAATGCTGTGGTTGTTATGGGAGATTTCAACATGCAGGTAGACTGGGAAAATCAGGTGGGTACTGGACCCAAAGAAATGGACTTTGTAGAGTGCCTTAGTGATGGATTCTTAGAACAGCTTGTATTGGAACCTACCAGGGAGAAGGCAATTCTGGATTTAGTGTTATGTAATGAACCGGATTTGATAAAGGACTTCGAGGTTAATGAGCCATTAGGAGGTAGTGACCATGACATGATCAGGTTTAATCTACAATTGGAGAGGGAGAAGGGTAGATCGGAGGTGTCAGTGTTACAGTTGAATAAAGGGGACTAGGGGCCATGAGGGAGGAGCAGGCCAAAGTTGACTGGAAAGATACACTAGCTGGGATGACAGTTGAACAAAAATGGCAGGTATTTCTAGGCATAATACAGAAGGTGCAGGATCAGTTAATTCCTCGGAAGAAGAAAGATTCCAAGGGGAGAAAGGGGCTATCATGGATGTCAAGGGACGTCAGGGACAGTATAAAAATTAAAGCGAAGAAGTACAAAGTAGCAAAGATGAGCAGGAAGCAAGTGGATTGGGTAATGTTTAACGAACAACAGAAGATAACCAAAAAGATAATATGTGGAGAAAAGATGAAGTACGAAAGTAAGCTAGCCAAGAATATATAGTAAAAGCTTCTTTCGGTATGTGAAGAGGAAAAAATTAGTTAAAAAGTTGGAATCTTGAAGACCGAAAAAGGTGAATTTATTATGGGGAACAAGGAAATTGCAGATGAGTTGAACAGGTACTTTGGGTCTGTCCTCGCTAAGGAGGACACAAACAATCTTCCTGATATAGTAGTGGCCATAGGATCTGGGGTGACAGAGGAACTGAAGGAAATCCACATTAGGCAGGAAATGGTGCTGGATAGACTGATGGGACTGAAGACTGATAAATCCCCAGGGCCTGATGGTCTACATCCCAGGGTACTTAAGGAAGTGGCTCTAGAAATCGTGGATGCATTGGTGATAATTTTCCAATGTTCTATAGACTCAGGATCAGTTCCTGTGGATCGGAGGGTAGCTAATGTTATCCCACTTTTTAAGAAAGGCGGGAGAGAGAAAACAGGGAATTATAGACCAGTTAGCCTGACATCGGTGGTGGGGAAGATGCTGGAGTCAATTATAAAAGATGAAATAGCTGCACATTTGGATAGCAGTAACACGATCGGTCAGAGTCAGCATGGATTTACGAAGGGGAAATCATGCTTGACTGAATTTCTGGAATTTTTTGAAGATGTAACTAGGAAAATGGACAAGGGAGAGCCAGTGGATGTAGTGTACCTGGACTTTCAGAAAGCATTTGATAAGGTCCCACATAGGACATTCGTGCTATTGAGGGAGGTTTACAAGGTTAATTCCCGGGATGGTGGGGCTGTCTTATGCTGAGAGAATGGAGCAGCTGGGCTTGTACACACTGGAGTTTAGAAGGATGAGAGGATATCTCATTGAAACGTATAAGATTGTTAAGGGTTTTGACATGCTAGAGGCAGGAAACATGTTCCTGATGTTGGGGGAGTCCAGAACCAGAGGCCACAGTTTAAGATTAAGGAATAAGCCATTTAGAACGGAGACGAGGAAACACTTTTTCTCACAGAGAGTGGTGAGTGTGGAATTCTCTGGCGGTGGAGGCAGGTTCTCTAGATGCTTTCAAGAGAGAGTTAGATAGGGCTCTTAAAAATATCAGAGTTAGGGGATATGGGGAGAAGGCAGGAACGGGGTACTGATTGGGGATGATTAGCTATGATCACATTGAATGGCGGTGCTGGCTCGAAGGGCCGAATGGCCTACTCCTGCACCTATTGTCTATTGTCTAACATGCCATATGCTTTCTTCACTGCCTGCTGTAGCTCATGCTTACTTTAATTGACTGATGTACAAGGATCCCCAGATCCCGTTGTACTTCCCCTTTTCCCAACTTGACACCATTTAGATAATAATCTGCCTTCCTGTTTTTGCTACCAAAGTGGATAACCTCACATTTATCCACATTAAACTGCATCTGCCATGCATCTGCCCACTCACCCAACCTGTCCATGTCACCCTGCATTCTCATAGCATCCACCTCACAGTTCACACTGCCACCCAGCTTTGTGTTATCTGCAAATTTGCTAATGTTACTTTGAATCCCTTCATCTAAATCAATGATGTATATTGTAAATAGCTGTGGTCCCAGCACCGAGCCTTGCGGCATCCCACTATTCACTGCCTGCCATTCTGAAAGGGACCGTTAATCCCTACTCTTTGTTTCCTGTCTGCCAACCAATTTTTTATCCATGTCAGCACTCTACCCCCAATACCATGTGCCCTAATTTTGCCCCCTAATTTCCTATGGGACCTTATCAAATGCTTTCTGAAAGTCCAGGTACACTACATCCACTGACTCTTCCTTGTCCATTTTCCTAGTTACATCCTCAAAAAATGCCAGAAGATTAGTCAAGCATGATTTCCGCTTCATAAATCCATGCTGACTCGGACCGATCCTGTTATTGCTATCCAAATGTGCCGCTATTTCATCTATTATGATTGACTCCAGCAACTTTCCCACCACCGATGCCAATCAGCCCTTCAAGCCAGCACTGCCATTCAATATGATAATGGTTGATCATCCAAAATCAGTTCCTACTCTCTCCCCATATCCCTTGATTCCATTAGAACTGTACCTCGGTACACGTGATAACAAGGCATTAAACACTAATTTCCTTCCATTTGGCCTATAAATTCATGAAAATTAGATTTAAAAATTATGTTATATTGTGGATTATTGTGTGAATGTTAATTTCAGGTCATCCAAGTAAGATTGTTTCATATTTGTTTCAGAATGCTTCAATCTATAATAACTGAAAATTTCATTTAGTTCTCTTTATTTTTAAGAAAGTTATGGGCTTTTAACTGTTCTAGATCACAACTTTTCGGTTAAGTCAATTGAAAGGCAATGGGGAACAAGATGCTAATTTCCGAGTATGAAAATGGTCATAACTTTCTTAATACTGAAGATATGAAAGTGAATTAGGTGTCAAATTAAACTTCTTTTTATGCTTTATCTGATGGGATAAATTGCAGACTTGAATTTTAAAATCTCAAAATTTTGTAACATTGCTACAATCAGTCCTTGCCCTCCCCCTCCTCCTCCCCCTCCAAGGAGCCACGAGCTACCTCCCAATTAAGAAATTGCTACATTGCATTAACTCAACGACAGACAAAAACATTAAACAAGTATCTGACATTTGAAACTTTTTAAAGAAAATGGATAGACATCCGAAAAGGAAATGAGTAGACCACGATGTTCTCAACCACGGTCACTGAGCCATTTCCCACCACAGATGCTGCCTGACCTGCTGATCATTTTCTACGTTGATTATTTGCAATACTAGCCCATTTTCCCGCCAATCGTATTCTCCAACGATGTGTGCTTTTGCGGCAAACGCCTACATATAGCGCAGGCAGAAACATGTGAAGTCAGGCTGCGCCCAAATTACTTAATTGCATCGAGAGTTGAGTGCCGGTGTGGTTAAAAGGACTTTCTCATCCCTTCCACGTACAAGTTAGAGCTACGTCGAACCGAGTCAGCGCACCTGGAACACGTATAAAAATCAGTATTTCCGCTGAGAATTCTAGTTCTCTTGTTAGTTATTGGAAGTTTCCTCTCCCACTTGTAAAAAGCGTGAAGTCGGCAGCAAATGGTCAACGGCTGTTGGAAGGGGAAGCGTCAGCGTCAGCGTCAGCAAAGTTGGGCAGCGATCCTTCCGAACTGCTTCCTAGAAGTTGCAGCAAAGTTAACATGAAACGTCACTTTATATACCGAAGGCAAGTCCGAGGGAGGTTGGTTTACTTTTCTTTTCATTAAATGGATAGCCAGAGTACTCTTTAAGCGTATTTTTCTTAAAGTAAAAGCTGACGATGATGACATTTGTCAGTTGTGTGATGTTCCATTTATTTACACGGATAAACAAAATTGTGATTAAGTTGTGAGACGTCGCCAAACAAACATTAGATTTGAGGAACCAGTCGGCAATTTCGTGGTTGAGTAATATCGGAAAGTATAAGTTTGTATGTTTTGATTGACTAACCGATACAGCATGGGACCAGGCCCTTTGGGCAACTGAGTCAATGGTTCCATTCAATGATACTTTGTCACATGTACATACCTAGGTACAGTGAAATGTTTTGTATACAGGCTGAGTTGTGAATCTATGGAATTCCCTGCCACAGAGGGTAGTGGAGGCCAAATCGCTGGATGGATTTAAGAGAGAGTTGGATAGAGCTCTAGGGGCTAGTGGAGTCAAGGGATATGGGGAGAAGGCAGGCATGGGTTATTGATAGCGGACGATCAGCCATGATCGCAATGAATGGTGGTGCTGGCTTGAAGGGCTGAATGGCCACCTCCTGCACCTATTATCTATGTTTCTATGTAAAATCATATATCAGACCTCACCTATGCAGTGAACTAGAGTCACCATTACAAAATACAGCCCACCGATCATCAGTTTAGTTTAGACGTACAGAGCAGAACCATGCCCTTCGGTCCACGGCAACCTATGATCACCTGTATGTTAGTTCCAACCTATACTCTAGGGGACAATTTACAGAAGCTGAGGAACGTACCGACCATTGTGTCTTTGAAATGTGGGGGGAAACTGGAGCACCTGAAGAAAACCCACAAGGTCACAGGGAGAAGTTGCAAACTCCATATAGACAATACCAGTAGTCCGGATCGGGCATGGGTCTCTGGTGCTGTAAGGCAGAAACTCTCACACTGTGCCGCCCTCTAACATAAAACTGTTTCTCCATCGGGGAATTGCATCCCGGTCTCCCAAGTGACGGGCAGGGATACGGATGGGGAACACCCAATTCCTACACATTCGGGACAATCTTACAGAAGCCAATTAACCTACAAACCCACAAGTGAGATGTGGGAGGAAACCCACATGGTCACGGGGAGAACATACAAATTCCACAGAGACGGCACCCAAGGTCAGGATTGAACCCAGGTCGACTGCATTTTGAAGCAGCATCTCTAATAGCTGCTCCACTGTGCCAGCCTGGTATTGTAGGTCTTCGCACACGGTAAACAAAGCTCAGAGGTTGTGATTATGTTTAGAAAGTCGCTAGACAAACGCGAGACATGGACAATTTGCCAGCAATTTTGTATGAGAAGTATGTAAGTGGTATGTTTTCTCTTGCCTGCACTGTGTTTGAAATGATTATTTCTTGCAGTGAACCGTGGTGATTGCAGATCGGGTTTTTGCAAAAACAGAAAATGCTGGAAATACTCGGCATTGAGGAAGGGTCTTCGACCTGAAGCATTGACTCTGTTTCAACTCCCACATATGCTACCTGACCTGCTGAGTGTTTCCAGTGCTTTCTGGTTTTTGTTACAGATTTTCTACATCTGCGGGGGCTAATGTAACGATCAAGTTTTACTTTGGTTTAATGTCGGCTATAGTAATTCTTCACCGGACAAACCTCAATTTTCTTTGTAACTTTTAATACTTTATTTTATTACTGCTGTTGTGATGTATACACCTCCTGAGCACTGTGCATTATATGTGGAGAACACAAGGGAAGTTGAACAGAGTCCAGTGATTCTACTTCTGATCTGCATTTCGTACTTCCCTATAGGACCTGTATTTTAATATTCCTATGACTAATTCCCCTCGGGGTGGATCTCCCTCCTACATCCTTGATTGTTGCTTTCCATGTTTTTAATTTCCATTTCCCAAGAACTCTGAACTATTTTCCACTATGTCATTGGTTTTTAACATCAAAGTTTGTTGAACCTGCCTCGTGTTCCCATTCAATTGCACTTTCCTATACATTTTGAAATGTCAAATCAAAAATGTAGGTGTAACCATGAAATGGTAATACCATTGCTCAGTAGTATCGAGTGTAATGTATTGAGAAAAATGTACATTCAATAAGAGTAGAATAATTTTGTTTTACGTTGAAGGTTTGGGTATGAATCTACAGACAGGGTCAATAAAGCATAGAAAATAGATGCAGAAGTAGGCCATTCGGCCCTTCAATATGGTCATGGATTATCATCCAATATCAGTACCCCGTTCCTGCTTCTTCCCCATATCCCTTTATTCTGTTAGGCCGAAGAGCTAAATCTAACTCTCTCTTGAAAGCATCCACTGCCTTCTGTGGCAGAGACTTCCACAGATTCACAACTCGCTGAGTGAAAACGTTTTTCCTTATCTCAGACCTAAATGGCCTACCCCTTATTCTTAAATGGTGACCCCTGGTTCTGGACTCTCACAACATTGGGAACATTTTTCCTGCATCTATCCTGTCCAATCCCTTAAGAATTTTATATGTATCTACAAGATCACCTCTCATCCTTCTAAATTCCGGTGAATGCAAGCCCAGTCAACCCATTCTTTCCTCGCACTGTATGTCAGTCCCGCCATCCCTGGAATTAACCTGGTGAACCCATGCTGGTGAACCCATGGTCAGGAGTAGCCAAATCAAATTCCCTTCTGGCTCAGATCTGAGCTTTTGATAAATAGTACATAGAAAATAGTACAGCACTGGAATGGGTCCTTCACCCATAATGTGTGTCGTACATGATGCTAAGTTAAACTAATCCCCTCTGCCTGCACGCGATCCAAATCCCTCCATTACCTGCATATCCAAAAGCCTCTGAAATGCTACCTTTATATCTGCCACCACCACCACCCCTGGCAGCATGTTCTGGGCTTGTACAATTATGATATTGTGTTCTTTAATGAGTTTTGTGTAAGCAATGTAACTTCATAAATGCAGTTTTGAAGGACATTGACTTGTTTTTATTTTGTAACTGTAAGCCCACCTCTCCCAAACCTTGCATTTCATATGCTTCCAATGCTGAATTCTGATGAAATGAGAACATTATCTTTTAACAAAAGCTATCTTTATGTCTTTCTCACATCAGCACAGTGAAAGGGTGTTATTCTGGCTGGAGGCCTGTGACCAATGGTGTTTCTCAGGGATCTGTGATGGGACCTCTTTTGCTTGTGATTGTACATATAAATAATTTGGATGTGAATGTAGATGGGGTGGTTAGTAAGTTTTCAAATGACACCCAAAATTAGTTGAGTTGTGGAGAGCGAGCAAGGCTGTCAAAGGATATGATGGGATTTAGATCAGTTGTAGATATGGGTGAAGCAATAGCAGATGGTGTTTAATCTGAGAAGGTGTGAGGTGTTACATTTTGGAAGGTCAACTGAAAGGTGAAAGTATTCATTTAGTGGCAAGTCCCTTCTCAGCATGGATTTACAGAGGGATCATGGTGACCAAGTCTTGGCTCCCTGAAATTGGTAACACAAGTAGTGAAGAAGGCATATGATATACTTGGCTTTGTTGATCAAAGCATTGAGTATAAGAGTCAAGAAGTCGTTGCATCTTTACAGGACTCCAATTAGGTATCATTTGGAGTATTGTGTGCAGTTCTAGTCTCCCCATTACAGGAAGGATGTGGAAGCTTTGGAGAGGGTGCAGAGGAAGTTTACCAGAATGCTGCATAAATTAGAAGATATTGGCTATAAGGCAAGGTTGGATAGACTTGATATTATTTTCTCTGGAACGTTGGACGTTGAGGGAAAACTTGATGGAAGTATGTACAATTATGGGAGGCATAGATAGGGTAGACAGTCGGAACCTTTCCCCAGGGTGGAAATATCAATGACTAGTGGGCATAGTTTCAATGAGAAAAGGGGAAAGTTTAAAGGATGCATGGGTTTAAATGCTTTGCACTGAGTGGTGGGTGCCTGGAATGTGCTGCCAGGGGTGATGGTGGAAGCAGATGCATTAGTGGCTTTCAGAAGCTTTTTTATATGCAGGGAATGAGGGATGTGGATTATGCACAGATGAGATTAATTTACATCATACTCTGCACAGACATTGTGGACAGAATTTAGACATGAAATGTTGGATTAACTCAGCGGGACACACAGCATCTCTGGAGAGAAATAATAAGTTTCGGGTTGGATCCCTGCTTCAGACTCCTTCAGGAGGGCCTGTTCCGGTGCTCTACTGTTCTATGTTTTCGCATGTACTGAGATACAATTTATATTTGTAAATTATCCAGGCAAATCATACCATGAGCACATCAGGTAGTGTAGACAATCGTAAGAGATGGGAGTAGAATTTGTCCCATCAAGTCTACTCTGCCATTCAATCATGACTGATCTATCTGTCCCTCCTAACCCTATCCTCCTGCCTTCTCCCCATAACCCCTGACCCCTCAGAAGAGACTATAACTTGGGGCAGCATGCAGCATTAGAATTTCTGCCTTCCAGCGCCAGAGGTGGAAGATTGCAACTTGCACGCGGTCCGCCCTGTTTCGACAAATGCAATCAACCCGGCGTGCACGATCAAATAGAACAAGTTGTCCTACAGCTTTAGGCTGCGCACGGCATACGCAAGAAGGAGATGAAGCGCCAGAGACCCGGCATCGATCCTGACTATGGGTGCTGTCTGTACGGAGTTTGTACATTCTCCCCGTCGCCTCGTGAGTTTTCCTCTGGTTTCCTCCCACTTTCCAAAGACGTAATGGTTTGTACGTTAATTGGCTTCAGAAAAAATAGTAATTCGTCCCTAGTGTGCAGGATAGTGTTAGTGTACAGGGATTGCTGGTCGGCGCGTACTCTGGGCCAAAGGGCCTGTTTCTGCGCTGTATCTTCAA
The DNA here is from genome assembly GCA_963514005.1 of Raja brachyura. Next base: position 10,477,622 of record OY740810.1, read on the forward strand.
ACTAAACTAATAACTGATGCTGATGAATTTATCAACTATCTCTGTGCAGAGATTTGTCAATTATCTGTTTACCTTGATGGTGTTCATTTACAGGCCATCAAGGCCAGAACAAATTGCCTTTGAACATGTCCCAATAGCTTGTGAAAGTGAATGTTCACAGTTTTGGGCTGCATCATAAATTACCAATAACACAACCTTTTGTGACTTGACAAACCGCAATAACACTAATCCGTCACTGATAGTGGAAGGCGATGCGTGCCAAGCATGTTGGATCAGTGCCTCTGTTTCTGTTTTAGGTCTGTTCGTGAGACTAAGGATTGATTTTATAACTTTTATTGGACACAGTACCTGGAAACATCTTTTGAAACTAGGTCATAGTGAAACGTGAAAAGTGTGTGTTTCCATTGGACTTTACTCTCCAACAAACCACTGCTCGCAGGCATGTTATTCGATTACGTCCTTTGAAGCTGTTTTGAACCTACTAGTTGGTCTTGAATTGCCATCCCAAGAATGTAAAAAGGACCATGTTTCATGTTTTGGATAAGTGTTTAGTTGTGTGTAGTTTAGAGATACAACACGGAAATAGGCCCTTCGGCCCATTGCGCCTGTACTGACCAGCAATCACGCACACTAACACTATCCTTCACACGAGGGACAATTTTACAGAGGCCAATTAGCCTACAAATCTGTACTTCTTCGGAGTGTGGCAGGAAACTGAAGCTCCTGGAGTAAACCCCACTCGGGTCAGGAGGAGAACGTAGAAACAGCACCCGTAGTCGGGATTGAACCCGGGACTCTGGCAATGTAAGGCGGCAACTATCGCTGCGCAGAGAGTCAATAGACAATAGGTGCAGGAGTAGGCCATTTGCCCCTTCGAGCCAGCACCGCCATTCAATGTGATCATGGCTGATCATCCCCAATCAGTACCCCGTTCCTGCCTTCTCCCCATATCCCCTGACTCCGCTATCTTTAAGAGCCCTATCTAGCTCCCTCTTGAAAGCATCCAGAGAACCTGCCTCCCCCGCCCTCTGAGGCAGAGAATTCCACAGACTCGCAACTCTCTGAGAAAAAGTGTTTCCTCATCTGTTCTAAATGGCTTACCCCTTAAACTGTTGGACCCTGGTTCAGGACTCCCTCAACATCGGGAACATGTTTCCTGCCTCTAGCGCACCCAAACCCTTAATAATCTTATGTTTTAATAAGATTCCCTCTCATCCTTCCAAACTCCAGAGTGTACGAGCCCAGCCGCTCCATTCTCTCAGCATATGACAGTCCCGCCATCCCGGGAATTAACCTTGTAAACCTACGCTGCACTCCCTCAATAACAAGAACGTCCTTCCTCAAATTAGGGGGGAAAAAACTGCACACAATACTCCAGGTGTGGTCTCACTAGGGCCCTGTACAACTGCAGAAGGATCTCTTTGCTCCTATACTCAACTCCTCTTGTTATAAAGGCCAACATGCCATTCACTTTCTTCACTGCCTGCTGTACCTGCATGCTTACTTTCATCGACTGATGTACAAGGACCCCCAGATCGCGTTGAACTTCTCCTTTCCCCAACGCCATTTAGGTAGTAATCTGCCTTCCTGTTTTTGCTACCAAAAGTGGATAACCTCACATTTATCCACATTAAACTGCATGTGCCCACTCACCTAACCTGTCCAAGTCGCCCTGCATTCTCATAGCATTCTCCTCACAGTTCACACTGCCACCCAGCTTTGTGTCATCTGCAAATTTGCTAATGTTACTTCAAATCGCTTCATCCAAATCATTGATGTATATTGTAAATAGCTGCGAGCCTTGTGGTACCCCACTAGTCACTGCCTGCCACTCCGAAAGGGACTCGTTAATCCCTACTCTTTGTTTCCTGTCTGCCAACCACTTCTCTATCCATGTCGGCACTCTACCCCCAATAGCATGTTCCCTAATTTTGCCCACTAATCTCCTATGTGGGACCTTGTCAAATGCTTTCTGAAAGTCCAGTTACACTACATCCACTGGCTCTGCCTTGTCCATTTTCCTAGTTACATCTTCAAAAAATTCCAGATGATTAGTCGAGCATGATTTCCCCTTCGTAAATCCATCCTGACTCTGTCCGATCCTGTTACAAAACTGGTCTATAATTCCCTGTTTTCTCTCCCGCCTTTCTTAAAATGGGGGATAACATTAGTTACCCTCCAATCCAGAGGAACTGACCCCGAATCTATAGAACATTGGAAAATTATCACCCATGCATCCAAGGTTTCTAGAGCCACTTCATTATGTACCCTGGATGCAAACCATCAGGCCCTGGGGATTTATCAGCCTTCGGTCCTATCAGTCTACTCAACACCATTTCCTGCCCAATGTGGATTTCCTTCAGTTCCTCTGTCATCCCAGATCCTCTGGCCACTACTATATCAGGAAGATTGTTTGTGTCCTTCTTAGTGAAGACTGATCCAAAGTACCTGTGTAGGTAAGTCGCTTTATTTTGGCAAGTTGTTTTGCGAAGTCTGATCTTGGCCCAAGTGGCTAAGCAGTTTTTTTTTAAATCTACCCATTTTAACGGCCCGTGCCCTGGCGGTATTGAATCGAGGAATTTGGGGTGTGCATGGCCCGGTGCGATGCCATCGGCTCCTTCCACCGACGTCCCCTGCAGCTGCCGCAGGCTAGGCTCAATCCACTCGCTTGCCCGTCCGGTTGCTGTAGGACTTCCCGCGGCCGCCAACGCCACCACACTCCCACGACCACCGCAAGCACGTTGTGTGTCGCCTGTAGCAGCCTCCTCTATGCTTCTGTGCGCCGAGATCGCTGTTTCCCGAGCCAATCGCGGAACATTGTGGAGTACTTTTCGAGGACGCGATAATTTCCATCCATAACTTGCAATGGCGAGAAGGCCTCGGTGCCTATTGTTTGTCTACGCATCTGTAGTCAACACCTCTTTTCCCGATCAGTTTTAGAAGGTACGTAATGCGCTGTTGGATCAAAGGAAAGTAATTCGGTTGCAGATTGGCAGCTGACCAACTTGTATCTGTGAAGTTTCTCAAGAATGTGCCATTTAAGCGGCACTCAGCAATTTCCTAAATCGGAAAACAAAGTTCTTCAATAAAACCAACACATCTGGTTTATGAACAGTGCCTTGTTTCTGTCAGCCAAATGCTGCATACCTGTTTAGCTGCTTTTGTTTATGTGCTAGTAAATGTGTCTCGCGGTCCGAACCAGGCAATTTATGAATACTTGTGGAAGCATGATTAGATAGAGTGATGAAGAAGGTGTATGCTATGTTGATGATAGACACAAAAAGCTGGCGTAACTCAGTGGGACAGGCAGCATCTCTGGAGAGAAGCAATGCATGACATTTTGGGTCGAGAGCCTTCTTCAGACTGAAGGGTCTCCTCCCAAAACGTCACACATTCTTTTTACTGCAGCCTGTCCCACTGAGTTACTCCAGCTTTTTGTGTCTGTCTTTGGTGTGAACCGGCATCTACAGTGCCTTCCTACACATTTTGTGTGGTATGTTTGCCTTCATTGGTCAGGGCATTGAGTACAAGAGTCAGGAAGTCACTATGCAGCTTTGCAGGACTTTGGTGAGGTTGCCTCTGGAGTACGGAATCCAGTTCTTGTTGCCCCATTACAGGAAGGATGTGGAGGCTTTGGAGATGGTACAGAGGAGGTTTACCAGAATGCTGCCTTGATTAGAGAGGTATTAGCAACAGGGAGAGGTTCCACAGACTTGGATTGGATTATGTTCTCTGGAAGGTCAGAGGCTGAGGGCTGACGTGATAGAAATGATGAGTGGCATTAATGGGGTCGGCAGGGTGGAAATGTGAAAGACAAGAGGGCATAGCTTTAAGCTGAAAGAGGGGAAAGCATGTGTGGGCCAAGTATTTTACACACAGGTTGGTGGGTTGTCTGGAGCGTGTTTCCAGGGGTAGCGATGGAGGCTGATACAGTTGTTGCATCTGAGAGGCATTTGGATAGACACATTGATGTGTAGAGAATGGAGTCATGTGCAGGCAGGGGAAATTAGTCTAGCTTGGCATCATGTTCTGCACAGACATTGTGCGTTGAAGGGCCTGTTCCTGTGCTGTACTGTGTTCCATATTCTGCATACTGAACTTGCAAACATTGCTGATACATTGCAATCAAACAGCAGTTAACAAATCATAGAAACATAAAAAATAGACGCAGGAGTAGGCCATTCGGCCCTTCGAGCCTGCACCGCCATTCAATATGATCATGGCTGATCATCCAACTTGGTATCCTGTACCTGCCTTCTCTCGATTCACCCTGATCCCTTTAGCCACAAGGGCCACACCTAACTCCCTCTTAAATATAGCCAATGAACTGGCCTCAATTACCTTCAGTGGCAGAGAATTCCACAGACTCGCCACTCTCTCTGTGAAAAATCATCTTCTCATCTCGGTCCTAAAAGACTTCCTCCTTATCCTTAAACTGTGACCCCTTGTTCTGGAGTTCCCCAACATCGGGAACAATCTTCCTACATTTAGTCTGTCCAACCCCTTAAGAATTTTGTAAGTCTCTATAAGATCTCCCCTCAATCTCCTAAATTCCAGCGAGTACAAGCCGAGCCTATCCAGTCTTTCTTCATATGGAAGTCCTGCCATCCCAGGAATCAGTCTGGTGAACCTTCTCTGTACTCCCTCTATGGCAAGAATGTCTTTCCTCAGATTAGGAGACCAAAACTGTATGCAATAGTCCAGGTGTGGCCTCACCAAGACCCTGTACAACTGCAGTAGAACCTCCCTGCTCTTGTACTCAAATCCTTTTGCTATGAAAGCTAACATACCATTCGCTTTCTTCACAGCCTGCTGCACCTGCATGCCTACTTTCAATGACTGGTGTACCATGACACCCAGGTCTCGTTGCATCTCCCCCTTTCCTAATCGGCCACTGTTCAGATAAGTCTACCCTCCTGTTTTTGCCGCCAAAGTGGATAACCACACTTTTGTCCACATTATACTGCATCTGCCATACATTTGCCCACTCGCCCAACCTATCCAAGTCGCCTTGCAGCCTCCTAGCATCCTCCTCACAGCTAACACTGCCCCCCAACTTCGTGTCATCCGCAAACTTGGAGATGTTGCATTCAATTCCCTCATCCAGATCATTAATATACATTGTAAATAGCTGCAGTCCCAGCACTGAGCCTTGCGGTACCCCACTAGTCACTGCCTGCCATTCTGAAAATGACCCGTTTACTCCTACTCTTTGCTTCCTGTCTGCCAGCCAGTTCTCTATCCACATCAACACTGAACCCCCAATACCATGTGCTTTAAGTTTGAATGCTAATCTCTTATGTGGGACCTTGTCGAGAGCCTTCTGAAAGTCCAGATACAGCACATCCACAGGTTCTCCCTTATCCACTCTACTAGTTACATCCTCGAAAAATTCTATAAGTTTCATTAGACATGGTTTACCTTTCATAAATCCATGCTGACTTGTCCAATGATTTCACCACTTTCCAAATGTGCTGCTATCCCATCTCTAATAACTGACTCCAGCATTTTCCCCAATACTGATGTTAGACTAACTGGTCTGTAATTCCCCGTTTTCTCTCTCCCTCCCTTTTTAAAAAGTGGAGTTACATTAGCTACCCTCCAATCCTCAGGAACTACTCCAGAATCTAAAGAGTTTTGAAACTAATGCATCCACTATTTCTGGAGCTACTTAAGTACTCTGGGATGCAGCCTATCTGGTCCTGGGGATTTATCGGCCTTTAATCCATTCAATTTACCTAACACCACTTCCCGGCTAACCTGGATTTCACTTGGTTCCTCCATCTCATTTGAGCCCCGGTCCCCTGCTATTTCCAGCAGATTATTTATGTCTTCCTTAGTGAAGACAGAACCAAAGCAGTTATTCAATTGGTCTGCCATGTCCTTGTTCCCCATGATCAATTCACCAGTTTCTGACTGCAAGGGACCTACATTTGTTTTAACTAACCCTTTTCTCTTCACATATCTACAAAAACCTTTGGAGTCCGTTTTTATGTTCCCTGCCAGTTTACTTTCATAATCTATTTTCCCTTTCCTAATTAAGCACTTTGTCTTCCTCTGCTGGATTCTGAATTTCTCCCAGTCTGGTAGGCTGCTTTTTCTGGCTAATTTGTATGCCTCATCTTTAGTTTTGATACTATCCCTGATTTCACTTGTTATCCACAGATGCACTACCTTCCCTGATTTATTCTTTTGCCAAACTGGGATGAACAATTGTTGTAGTTCATCCATGCAGTCTTTAAATGCCTTCCATTGCATTACCACCGTCAACCCTTTAAGAATCACTTGCCAGTCTATCTTGGCCAATTCACGTTTCATACCCTCAAAGTTACCTTTCTTTAAGTTCAGAACCCTTGTTTCTGAATTAACAATGTCACTCTCCATCCTAATGAAGAACTAAACCATATTATGGTCACTCTTGCCCAAGGGGCCACGCAAAACAAGACTGCTAACTAACCCTTCCTCATTACTCAGTACCCAGTCTAGAATAGCCTGCTCTCTTGTTGGTTCCTCTACATGTTGGTTTAGAAAACTATCCCGCATACATTCCAAGAAATCATCTTCATCAGCACCCCTGCCAATTTGATTCACCCAATCTATATGCAGATTGAAGTCGCCCATTATAACTGTTTTACTTTTGTTGCACGCATTTCTAATTTCATGTTTGATGCCATCCCCAACTCCACTACCACTGTTAGGTGGCCTGTACACAACTCCCACTAGCGTTTTCTGCCCCTTAGTGTTTCGCAGGTCTACCCATATCGATTCCACATCCTCCAAGCTAATGTCCTTCCTTTCTATTGTGTTAATCTCCTCTCTAACCAGCAACGCTACTCCACCTCCTTTTCCTTTCTGTCTATCCCTCCTGAATATTGAATATCCCTGAATGTTCAGCTCCCAACCTTGGTCACGCTGGAGCCATGTCTCCGTGATCCCAACTATATCATATTCATTAATAACTATCTGCACATTCAACTCATCCACCTTATTACGAATGCTCCTTGCATTGAGACACAAAGCCTTCAGGCTTGTTTTTACAACACTCTTACCCCTTATATAATTATATTGGAAAGTGGCCCTTTTTGATTTTTGCCCTGGATTTTTCTGCCTGCCACTTTTACTTTTCACCTTGCTACCTATTGCTTCTACCCTCATTTTACATCCTACTGTCTCTCTGCTCATGCTCCCATCCCCCTGCCACGTTAGTTTAAATCCTCCCTGACAGCACTAGCAAACACTCCCCCAAGGACATTGGTTCCCTTCAAGCCCAGGTGCAGACCGTCCTGTTTGTACTGGTCCCACCTCCCCCAGAACTAGTTCCAATGCCCGAGAAATTTGAATCCCTCCCCCTTGCACCATTTTTCAAGCCACGTATTCATCTGCAATATCCTCCTATTTCTACTCTGACTAGCACGTGGTACTGGTAGGAGTCCAGAGATTATTACCTTTGAGGTCCTACTTTTAAGTTTATCTCCTAGCTCCCTAAATTCGCCTTGTAGGACCTCATCCCATTTTTTACCTATATCGTTGGTGCTCAATGCTCCTTCCCAGTCTTTTTCAGCAAAACGTGACGTATTTGATAGTAATTCAAAGCTACCATAAACTATGTTGAAATTGATTGTGACTTATCTCCTTCAGGCAAATCTAATATCTGACCAAATTTTAGTTGGGATTTTTAATGCGATCCAAAAGAACCACGATGTGTAATCTTATTACGTTGAAAGTGAAAAAACTCATTCAGCGTGTGTTTGTGGTCTTAATTTTGTGAATTTTAAAAAATGATTGGAACTTGAAATGTATCAATGATCAATTTAGTTGTAAATATTTAAAGTGGGATTACGAGTGGAATAAAGTATTTTTGATTGACAGACGTTCTCTCCCCTGCATAAACTGAATGAAAGCATTTTACAATTTGGCATTTCAGAATTTGTATTCGACATAAAGCTGTGGTTCTGGTATAAAAATGCATAAGTAACACCTTTCTGATTAGAATATAATTTAGTGTCCCTGAGATTTGTCCATTGCTTTTAAACCTTAATTGTTTAAACCAGACAAAAACAATTCCCATTGCTGTCACTTTTAGTTTAATTTCATTTAATTTATTGTCACGTATACTGAGGTACAGTGACAATCTCTTGTTGCGTGCTATCCAGTCAGCAGAATGACTTCACATGATTGCAATCAAGCTGTCCTCGGTGTACATATACAGGATAAAGGGAATAATGTTTAGCGCAAGGTAAAGTCAGATTTAAAGATAATCCGGGAGCCTCCTATGAGGTGGATGGTAATTCAGGACCACTCTCTAGCTGTTGATGGGACGATTCGGTTACTGGATAGCAGCTGGAAAGAAACATCCATCCATTCTTCTGCCCATGAAACCACCCCCACCTGTATCCACCTATCACTTGCCAGGCTCTGTCCTGCCGACTCTTCTTTTTACAGCTTTCTTCCCTCTACTACAGAAATTCTGAAGGAGGGTCCCCACCCAGAGCGTTGCCAGTAATCATCTTGAAATCGAGTTAATGCTTCTCTTTCCACAGATGCTACCTGACCAGTTTTTTTTTTTGTCTTTGGTTTTTTCCCCTCTCGGAGTTGTGTGATTACACAATTTTCTATTTTTACTTTTAATGTTTTAATATTTAGTATTTTCTTTACATCCTATTTATTTCCTCATATTTGGCATTTCCTGTTAGGAAATTGTGTTCTGGACGTCATTATCTTGGTTGCCTAATATTATTACTTGCACTGTTTGGCCATTTTGCACGAGTCGCTATTTATTGCTGTTTATCATTACTGGATTTACTGGAACTTTGAGCTTCATGCAAACAAAGAATGTCATTGTATCCTATTATGTAACAATAAACTTGTCTATTATTGCAGCCAGTGTATTTCTCAATTAATCTTTATAGTTAACTCTCCTCTACTTGGCTTTCCACGAGACACAACCTTGATTCCCTTTCCTGTCTCTTTCTCTTTGGGATCATTGTGAATGTTGCTATTTATCTCACCAAGGACCACTGTCAAATCTTTACTCAGACAGATAACCTGTCGATAATCCTTTGCGTTTTCTTTGCAACATACTTTCCTGCCTATCTTTGTGCTGTCAGCAAATGCTACCAAGTAATTTGCATAAACTGTAGAAGGCTGAAACACCAGCGCTGTCGCATGTTACTTGTTGCCAACAGAAAGGGTCCCATTTACAGACACAAAATGCTGGAGTAACTCAGCTGGTCAGGCAGCATCTCTTGAGAAAAAGAATGGGCGACGTTACAGGTCGGAACCCTTCTTCAGACTGACAAAGTTTGAAAAGTCTGAAGAAGGGTCCCGACCTGAGACATCTGACCCACTGAGTTACTCTACCATTTTGTGTCTATCTTCAGTATAAACTTTTGTCTGCAGTTTCTTCCTACACAGAGCCTTGTTTATGTCGGTTATCCATGCCAATATATTGTTTCCTGCCCATGAATTGTTCAGCATCATAACTTTGATGTGGCGTCTTGTCAAATGTCCTGAAGACACTAGGAACTACTGGTTTAAAAAAAAAAAAAACAACACAAAGTGCTGGACTAAATCAGCGGGTCAGGTAGCATCTCTGAGGGACATGGATAAATAATATTTTGGTTTGGGACCCATCTTCAGTCGGATGGTGGGATAGGGGAAGCTGAAAGAGGTGGGGAAGGCACAAATTCTGGCAAGTGATAGGGTTTTTTTTCAAATTTTGGAGCATGTTTCCTCACAGCCTTGGATGTTTGGATGAAGCTTCCCGGCGAATGGAAATGAGGAGGCAATCCTTCAGTTTCAGTTTTAGTTTATTGTCACATGCGCCAAGGTGCAGTGAAAAGATGTATTGTCTTTCCGCTGACTGGTTAGCATGCCACAAAAGCTTTTCACTGTACCTTTGTTGCATTTGACAATATATGTGACTTAACGAAAACTGAGTTGAGATGTATTTCATTCAAGTTTAGCCCAAAGTTTTTTTTATTTTTCAAGAAGTTAAAAGTAGCAGCTTTGTTCTAGCGTTCTTGCCTTGCATAACATCTCCCACATTCCATAACCCCCCCCCCCCCCACCGGTGTGTTCACCTATTGACAACCACCTCTTGTCCTGCCTCTCTTCTTTCCCAGCTATCTCCCCCCTCCCCCTGCAATCAGTCTGACGAAGGGTCCTGACCTGATGCGTCAACTATCCATGTTCTCCAGAGAAGCTGAGTTATTTCAGCACTTTGTGTCCCTTTTTTGTAAACCAGTATCTTTAGACTTGAGATACGGTGTGGAAAAGGCCCTTCGGCCAACCGAGTCTGTGCCTCCTAGTGATCACCCCATACGATATCATTATTCTACATGCACAGGGGACAATTTTCATTTTACAGAAGCCAATTAACCTGAAACCTGCACGTCCTTGAGATGTGGGATTAAAACGGAACACCCAGAAAAAACCCACATGGTCACAGAGAGAACGTACAAACTCTGCGCAGACAGCGCCTGTAGCCAGGATTGAACCTGGGTCACTTGCACTGTAAGGCAGCAACTCTACCTCCGCGCCATCGTGCTGTCATATCTGTAGTTCCTTGTTTCTGTATCTCTTTCAGTTGGTATTGGAGATAATCCAGCGAATTGGACCTGGAGTCCAGCTATTTCTGTTGTGCGTGGTTGCAGTGTGTTGTAATCACACACTGACCTGTGTCGAGTGGATAAGGGAATAACAGCAATGGTAAAACAGATGATTTAAAAAATGATGGAAATTCACAACCGGGTAGTCCCAATTTGAGGGTGGAAGTGGTATTCTTTTAACCTATAAATTTGTGCTGCTGCATAGTTAATGCCACAAGACTTTTGCTTGCAGATACTGATGTACAATGCATACCTTTAGCACAAGGAGCAGAAATTTGTCTTGGATGGCTTGGATTATCTTGAATTGCCCCCTATAGATCCTATTAGAGGAGCAGTCCCACTGTAAATCCGTTTTGTGCCAATGCCACAAGATAAATTGTTATTTGAGCTGTTCAAGGTGCTTCCCCAAACAAAATAGTTGGCAGCCCATCAGCAATTGCTGCTGTGGCGCTGCTCCAGTGAGTCTGTTTGGCCTGCACGATATCCCGGTTGCCAAACATTTTAATTTCCCTTCCCATTCCCATACCGAGCTTGCTGTCCTGGGCCTCCTCTGCTGTCGGAGTGAGGCCACACACAAATTGGAAGAACAGCATCTCGTACTGTATTTCGCTTGGGCAGCTTACAACCCAGCAGTATGAATATTGATCGCTATAATTTCAAGTAACCCTTGCTTTACCTCTCTCTCCATCCCTCTCCACTCTAGTTGTCCTGCTAGTTTCACTGTTCATATCCCTTGGTCATCACCTTTTCCATAGCCAACAATGAAACATTGTGGGCTCCACCTTTTCTTCGTCATTGACGCTGGCTCTGATTTGTTCAGTACCTTTTCATACCTTCTTGTGCAGATGGGGGTGATTTGAGCCAAATGGCATGTTTCTTTTTGGTATTTGTTTTGATCTTCCAAAGCATTTCAATCAAATTAAACATATTTTTGGTCTATAAGAGAATTGAGGCTAAGATTGTAGTCAAGGTGGAACAAGCTTTGAAGCCATTTGATCCACTTCTTTCCTTTCTGTGTCTACGCTATTGACATGGGCTCATTATCTTGGCGATTAAGTTTCAGAGTGAGGAATTTGGGCATTGCGTTGTTTGGTTTGAAGAGTATACTTTTGTTCCTGGAGCTAACTTTCTGATAGTGATGAGGTGAAGCTTGGCACTTTTGAGTGGCTATTAAACATTCAAAATAGAATTGGGTTTGACAATTTTGGCACGATGAATATTGGGCTTCAATTTAAAGTAGAAATTGGCTACGTTGAGAGATGAGGATTGGGAAATCAAAATTGTATTTGTCATGGCAGTGAATGACAGAAATGTTCATTTAAAAAATAAATCCAAGGTGTTTTGCAAGAAACAGAAAATGCTGCCAGTTTTAGCCAATCCCAAAGACTCTGTCAAACACTAACATTGAGAGGAGGAATATTTTTCTGACATCCAGTAATTTCCTTAATTATATTGAATGAGCTGAGAAATCTATGCTTCAGGAAATTCTGTCAATATTGGCCCGATGACAATGTGGAAATGATGGCCTGTTTCCTTGCCCTGCCCAAAGGTGACCAAATAAACTTGCATCATATTTTATTATCACTTGAAAGTATGAAGTCTAAAATATCATGTGCTAATCTTTATAGCTCAATGCTGGACTGATTCACACTGCCACGTATCATTTAATGATTGCAGCTCTAACGTGATATCAACAGTTGGCTTCTTAAACGATGCACAAGGTAAACCACATGGTCAAAATTACCTGTAATACTTCAACAGTTCACCAAATATGTTTAGTGTGCCAGCTATGCAATCAAACCAGATGATTGTATCGAAAGAGAAAAAGTGCTGGAGTAACTCAGCAGGTTAGGCAGCATCTCTTCCAGGACCAAAGATCCCGACCCAAAATGTCATCTATCCATGTTCTCCAGACATTCTCCCTGACCTGCTGAGTTACTCCAGCATTTTATGTATGTCTTCAGTATACCAGCATCTGCAGTTCCTCGTTATTACAGATAATATTATACATGCATACAATCTAGCCAAACTCGAGGACAATGGGTAGAGTGAAGGGAAAGATACAAAGTGCTTTGTAGCATATATATTAATTGCCTGATATTCTGTTGTCTGTGCTTTCAAATGAAAAATCCATTTATGTACTCGTACCGTAGAGTATTCTGATGTCTTATTATAGAGTCTTACAGTGGGGAAACGGGCCCTTTGGTCCACGCCGGCCAATATGTCCCATCTACACTAGTCCCACCTGCCTGCGTTTGGCCATAGCCCCCTAAACCTGGCCTGTCCATGTGCCCATCTAAATGTTTTAAGTTCTATTGGTGAATTTCAATTGGTGAATTAGTGTATCACAAAGGCATTACCGCACACAGAGATAACGCATTGACAGCAATTGTGAGAGCTAACATGATTTAATGAGTCTAGAGCATTTGACCTTGGAGTGAGTATTGGTTGATTGCTTTTGCTGATCATTGGACTATGATGTTATGCATTGCTGAGATAACGCGAGCAGGTGGTGTGACTTTGAGCTGCTGTGCAGTTTGTTACCTGTTCAACTGTTCTGTGACTAACAAGCACGTTATTGCCGCTAGTCTGGTGTACAATATACTACGAGGAAATCTCAAGAGATCTTAGTCCTCTGCTGTTGGAGAAGAATAAATGGCAAAAAGGTAAGATTAGTTTGCAAGATCTTGTTTGTACAGATTGCTAGGGTTTGGTCTCAAATCGGCAGGTCATTTTATTTCAAAGCAGCAAAATCCTGTCACTACATTTATGCAGAAGAGCAACCCTGGGGGAAAAAAAAGTGTGTTCCTTTTTTTTTAAACAAACCACCCCCTCCCCAGGTACCCCCCCACGACCGCAGGAGATACAACATCTGTCCTCGTACCTACTCGCTCGACTCGGTCCAAGGACTCCGACAGTCCTTTCAGGTGAGGCAGAGATTCACTTGCACCTCCAACCTCGTCTATTGTACCACTGTTCCAAGTATAGACCTGTATATCGGCGAGGCCCAGGGCAGACTCGGTGATTGTTTCTCTGAACACCTTCGCTCGGCCCACCTAGGCCACGCGATCTTGCACAGTCTTGGAATAGTTTCACTTTTTTTAACGTGAAAAACTACTACAGCTGGTTTCAACAAACATTAGTGTGAATTATCATGCAACATCATTATATCAACTTCAACCATCTTTCATGGGGGAATTAAAGGGCCTGTCCTACCAGCATGCAACTCTATGCGATGAGCGCGACCTAACGTGGTCGCTTGAGCCGTCCGGCGTCGCGGGGCCGGTCCCACTTTGATCGCCGGAGTCGTGCGGAGTTTGTCCCGACATCAAGCTGGGCTCCGAAAAACTGACCATGTTCAAAAATTCCGCGCGGTAACGTCTTGTCGGCTCGCAGTCGCCTCGATGCACTGCCTCGCCATCGTGCCTCCGTGGCCCTCTCTGTAGGTGCCTCCGTGACCCTCTATGTGTGTGGCTCCGTGGCCCTCTGTGTGTGCCTCTGTGCCCCTCTCTGTGTGCCCCTCTCTGTCCTGGCGAACTTACCTTAAGACTTCACTCCAAGTTCGCCTCACTTTGCGCCGCGTTGCGCCAATCACCCGACCTCCGGTTTGGTTGCGCTTGCCGAATGCTGGTGGGAACGGCCCTGTACATGGGATCACCCGACCTCCGCGCGGCCCCCCCGCTTCTAGTTTGATCGCGCTCATCGCATGGAGTCGGATGCTGGTAGGACAGGCCCTTAACTTTATCCTACAGAATATATGAGGAGGCTGAAGAGTGATAAATGCATCATAAACCAACAAGCACTCCTTGAAGTACCCTGGCTGTTAATATATGTGAGGGGGGAATCCTGCATTTACATGCCTGTCAAAATCTTGCACCTTTAACACGTGATCAGATTTTGGTCGCAGTGTTCTATTTATTCGATCACGGGATATGGCGATTGGAGACTTTTCTTATCTTAAAAAGACACAAAGTGGTTCAGTGGTACTTTATTATTGTCACATGTACCGAGGTACAGTGAAATCCTTTCTGGCGATCCTCCCAGCCTTCCCAATGCCACACACGAGGAGAATGGACTGTATGCGAGGAGGTGACAAGCCCGTAATGGGCTGGGCTGTGTTCGCCACTCTGTGGGTTCAAGCGGTCAAGAGCAGAACAGTTGCCTTAACAGGCTGCGAGGCGTCTTGTCAGAACACTTTCGATGGCGCATCTGCTGAAATATGAGAAGATCCCATGGGACGCCCTGGAATGAATTGTGCTGAGGGATGGTTTAGAGGTTGAGGACTCCAAGTCTTTGAGACATTAGGGTTACACTGATGCCGCCTTGGCATTACGTTTGGCATAAGCATTGTGGGGCCCAAGGTTGTGCTGCACTGTACTGTTCTATGATGCCCAATTCACCAGTCGCACTCCTCTCAGCATTCCCTCCCCCCCCCCCCCCCCCCCCCCCATCATATTTTGTGATGCAGCTGTCCTTTACTTCTCCACTGGGCCATTAATCTAAAGACACAGAGGCAGGCACTTCTACTGCTTTTGGGTATTATCTCCGTAAAAAGCACACCAAGGTTGCATCTTGTCTAATGTTATGTGACATTCTTGCAGTATTCTAAAATTGAGGATCAGCTACTTTTTGAACCTCCAATCTGTGAATGACCAACGATAGATACTGCAGTGAACGAGTTTAGTGAGGGAATTTGACCCGACACACTTGAACAATGGGGTCTGGCTTCCTCCCACATCCCGAAGACATGCAGGTTTGTGGGTAAATTAGCGCTTTGTAAAATTGCCCCTAATGGATAGGGAGCGGATAAGAAAATGGGGTAACCTAGAACTAGTGCAAACCGGTGATCGATGGTTGGCACGGACCCGGTGGGCTGAATGGCCTTTTTCAATGCTCTTTCAATCAATGTCTGTCAACTCTCCAGTTGTGAAGCTGCAATATCTGGTTGATCTTCAACTGTCCTGTTTGGAATTTGTCCCACGTTTGCCCTTTGAACCCATGTTGTTTACAGTTCAGTACGTCATTGGTTTAAAATTAGATGCTTGCAGGTCTAAAGCAAGCTGGAATCAAAGTTCACGCTCATTTTTATCAGTGAACTCCTTGATTCACCTGCTTTTGGTTCTGTGCTTTGATTGTTGCTGTTTCTTTGGAATAGTGATTTTAAAACCACTAGATTTATTTTAAAGCATTTTGCATTGCAATTTAGACACGAGGAACTGCAGATGCTGCAATTTAGTTTTGGAGTTCCAGCGTGGAAACGTGCTGTTTGCCCCACTGAGTCCACACCAACCCGCGATCACCCACACACTGGTTCTATCCTACACACTAGGGACGTGTTCACAGGGAAACGTACAAACTCCATACATGCAGGACCGGTAATCGGGATTGAACCCGGGTCCCTGGTGCTGTAAGGCAGCAGGTGTACTGCTACGCTGTCCAATTTGGGTTTGTTGTTGAAATTTTCTTGGCTTTAATAATGGGAATCGAGCATTTTCCTTCGATAGCATGCTGCATCGATTATGGCATATCTCGCATGCGTTCTATTGTGATCTGAACTGAATATTTCTATCTTTAATCCACTTGCCCAGCCTTATCTGTGGACTTAATGGACCCCCGATTCGGTCTGATCTGTTGGCAAAGGAGAGTAGCTGAGGAACATGGTGGGTTAGGCAGCATCTGAGAAGGGAAATGAACTGTTGACGTTACAGTTTGGGACTCTTCATCTAGGTTGAAAGAATAGAGGGGAAAGTAGGCAGATTAAAGAGATGGGAGAGGCAGGAGCTGCCAACCATGGGTGAGGAAAGGGTTGATTTAGCACATAATAGTGAGGTAGCGAAGGGCAGAGATGGTGATGGAGGCTGCAGCAAATAAGCGGAAAAGATAAGGCTATAGATTGTGGAATCTGATAAGAAAGGAAAGGTGAAGTATTGAACCAAGTAAGGAGGGATGGTGACGGACGGCAGTGAAAGAGGGAAGGGTAGGAAGGACAGTGAGGAGTGGGATCCAATAGGGGTAGTGTGTGGTCGAGGGGCAGGAGTTTGAATTGTGGGCATAGAAAGAAACTGGGTGAAAGGAGGTGGGGAATATTGTGGGAAGGTAGATGTGAGGATCAGGATAAAAAGGGACAGAGGGGGTGCGATGATCTGAAATTGGAGTATTCAATGTTCATGCTATTGGGCTGTGGACTACCCAGATGGAATATGAAGTGATATTCCTCTACATTGTGTTTGGCCTCATCCAGGTACTGGAAGAAACCAAGGACAGACGGGTCAGTGTGTGAATGGGAAGGGGTAGCAAAATGGATAGCAACTGGGAGATCCAGAGAGTGGTAATGGACAGAGTACAGGTGCTCGGCAAAATGGTCGACTAGATGTGCAGTTGGTCACATTGATGTAGAGGAGGCTATGCCAAGAGCAATAGACACTGGATTGACATCGCTTGTAGTGACTCAATTAAAATGTATAGACAGGACTTATTGATATAGTTGATAAACTGGTTTGTTTCATGCAACCAAAGTACATAAACGCACATGACTGAGTCTGCAATACAAAAAGATGAACATTTTGTATTCCTTAATGGTGCTTTTAGTTTAGAGATACAGAGTGTGGAAACCGGCCCCTGGGACCACTGAGTCCACACCGACCATCGATCAGTCCAGCTGTGGTATCCGACCATCGATCAGTCCAGCTGTGGTATCCTGCACGCGAGTGGTAGTTTACAGAAGCCAATTAATGTACAAACCTGCACGTCTTTGGAACGCGAGTGGAAGCTGGAGCACCTGGACAAAACCCACGCCGTCACGGGGAGAACGTGTGAGCTCCACACAGACAGCACCATTGATTAGGATCAAACCCGGGTCTCTGGCGCTGTGGGGCTGCAGTAGTTAGGCTTTGTAGTTTTAAACAAAATGACTTGTGGGCTTTTACTGAAATTCTTGGAGGATTAATTTGACCTAGTCTCTATTTAAAGGCTTGGAAGGTCAGGCTCTAAAATTATAATCCTTATGGGCCTCTCCCACTTACGCAATTTTTTTTTTACGGTGACTGCCCGCACCGTCATAGTCACAGCAGGTCTGTTTGGGCGACTACACACGACCATACAGGCGTCACCCCACGCGGGGTGACGCCTGTATGGCCGTGAGTAGTCGTGCAAAGCGTCGTACCTTTCTCTGGTCGCCGCTGGATTTTCAACATGTTGAAAAATTTCGGCGACTTGCTGCGACTATGACAGTGCCAGCGGACGGCAAAAAAAATCTGGTAAGTGGGACAGGCCCTTTAGCCACCCGACAAATGAAGAAAGCCCCCTCCATTTGATTACTCTTGCACATGAAGCAAACTGCAGCTCTAGCCTGAGACAGAATCGGAGTGAAGATCATTAATTGAATCTTATTTATAAACTTGGTCATTAATCTGAAATTACATCGGCCAAATGGAGTTCATTAATGACAGGCTTGCATATTTTATCAGGGTTGGGCAACTGTGGGAAGAGCGAGCATCTTTGGTATTTTACACATACCAAATGTTATGTTATGAATGTTGCATAACCTGATTTTTGTTCCGATGAAAAGGAATTTTTCCCCCTTTTGTCTGTAACAATCATCCGATATGCAGGTTCTGATCTGGCACCAACTGCTTTGTGTGTGTATGTGTAGTGCACAATGTATCATTACATATAAAATTCATATGACCTTTGGCCAGATGCAGTTTATTTTGAGCCGTCAGTGCTGTTTAATTGGATAATTGTCTAATCGCAAGTATGGCCCTTGCAACATTGGGTGCACTGATTCTGGATGGAACTGCCCTGCACATGCTACCAATGTGACTAAATGTACTGGTTACATGTGTACTTGCTGGGCATGAATTGCCATTCAAGCACCAAGGAGGAAATCATTAATTGCACTCGATGATCGTCAAGCATTTTCAACTAATTTTGATTTAACCAACATTTTTGGTCCCCTAATTTGAGGAAGGACATTCTTGCTATTGAGGGAGTGCAGCGTAGGTTTACAAGGTTAATTCCCGGGATGGCAGGACTGTCATATGCTGAGAGAATGGAGCAGCTGGGCTTGTACACTCTGGGGTTTAGAAGGATGAGAGGGGATCTTATTGAAACGTATAAGATTGTTAAGGTTTTGGACACGCTAGAGGCAGGAAACATGTTCCCGATGTTGGGGGAGTCCAGAACCAGGGGCCACAGAATAAGGGGTAAGCCATTTAGAACAGAGACGAGGAAACACTTTTTCTCACAGAGAGTGGTGAGTCTGTGAAATTCTCTGCCTCGGAGGGCGGTGGAGGCAGGTTCTCTGGATACTTTCAAGAGAGAGCTTGATAGGGCTCTTAAAAATAGCGAAGTCAGGGGATATGGGGAGGAGGCAGGAACGGGGTACTGATTGGGGATGATCAGCCATGATCACATTGAATGGCGGTACCGGCTGAAAGGGCCGAATGGCCTACTCCTGCACCTATTGTCTATTTGTGACTGTTTGACCGTAGGAGAGCAACGCGGGCATGCAATGGAATGATTTGGCTACTGTTCTTTTATTGGAACTTGGATAAAGCATCACAAGTTAGGCAGACTTAGATTCTTGATTAGTAAGAGAGTCGGGGGTTATGGAGTAAAAAGGGAAAGATAGATCAGCCATGATTGAATGGTGGTGTAGACATGACTGGCCAAATGGCCTAATTCTGCTCCTATAATTTATGAACTTGCGAGCCTTTCCAGTAGTTCTCTGGTTGCCTTTGGGAGATGTTGTTCTATCTGCTTACACCACACTTCCTGTGCGTTTCAGATATTTTAGGCAATAGTACCAAATGCGTGAACTGATGGCCTCCGATAACAGACCCTTTGATAGGAAACAATTCATGATCTTAAACCTGATGAAATCTGTTGAATCTTATGACAACATGAACTGCAGATGCTGGGATCTTGAGTGAAACGCACAGTGTGGGAGGAACTCAGCGGGACAGACAACATTTTGGTTTGTGACCCATCTTCAGACTTTGATTGTGAAACACTTTTCAAATTCTCCTTCCCCTAAATTAAGTCTTGCAATCTTTTCATATGTGCAGAACCAGGAGATGCGACACCAAAATATTTAAAAGGCTGCAGGGCATATTATGAAAGTTGATTTTTTTTAAAATATATTAGATTTATTAAAACCAGAAGGTGTAGACTGAAGGTTTTACTCCACCATTCAAAATCCCATCATCTGTATCCATCTATCAATTTGCTGGCTTTGTCCCACCCCACGCTGTTTTCCAGCTTCCTCCTTCCAACTCCATTCTGTCCTGACATTAAAAACTTTGCCTATCCATGGCCTCCGCAGATTCTGCCTGACCCTGACCAGTGGCACTAACATCTGTGGTGATGAAGTGCTTTGAGAGGTTGGTTATGGTGCATATCAACTCCTACCTTATCAAGAAACTCAACCAACTACAGTTCGCATACCGCCACAACAGGTCCATGGTAGATGCAATTTCACTGGCTCTCCACTCCGCACTGGCGCACTTGGATAATAAAAACACCTACGTCAGGCTGTTGTTTATAGACTACAGCTCGGCGTTTAATACCATCATCACTTCCAAGCTGGTTACCAAGCTCACGGAACTGGGCCTCTGCGCATCCCTCTGCAATTGAATCCGCGACTTCCTCATCCACAGACCACAGTCTGTTCGAATTGGAGGAACCACTTCACCCTCAGTAACAATTGGTACAGGAGCACCTCAAGGCTGTGTGCTCAGCCCCCTGCTTTACTCGCTCTATGCCCATGACTGCGTAGCCGGTCATAGTGTGAACTTCATCATAAAGTTTGCCGATGACACCACTGTGGTTGGACGAATCACAGATGGAGACGAGTCAGAGTATAGAAGTGAGATTGACTGACTGACCAAATGGTGCCAGCACAACAACCTGGCTTTCAACATCACTAAGACCAAGGAACTGATTGTGGACTTTAATAGGGGAAGAATGAGGACCCACAATCCTGTTTATATCAATATCCCGCAGCCATCAGTCAATTAAACACAATGAATAAGCTATGAGCTCTGAACTGCAAAAGACTATATTATGATTTGTTATTTGCACTATATTTGTTATTTATTGAACTTTATCTTTTTTCTCATTATATTCAATGTTTACATGTTCACATATTCTGTTGTGCTGCTGCAAATGTCATTGTCCTGTCCGGAACATATGACAATAAAACACTCTTGACTCTAGCACTTTGCATTTTACTGTATTTAATCTTAAGTGCTCCAAATGTTTTGTTTGAGCTGCATCATACTCTTGCATCCAAAAGCTCCTTGAATGTAGTCCATCGCTTTTGTATCCCCCCTCTTCCAAGTGTAGAGCTCTGAACTATGCAAAGCTCTTAACTGAGACAAAAGCAGTCTTTAATAATTGTAATCATCACTTCTGTTAATAAACATAATTATTTTTCAAAGTACTTTCTCAATATGTCCTGCAGCCTTTTAAATACTTGGGTATAGCGCTTCCTGGCCCTGTACAGGTGATATGATTGCAAGATTAAACTTTGTGATTGACAATCGGAACAGTGATCTGTGTATTCCACATTTGGTCAGTGACTGCTGGATTGGACAAACTAAAGCTGTCGGGCTGGAAATGAGTGGTAATAGGTCAGAATTTCTATCAAATGGATTTTGCCAGCCTACTGTGAAATAGAGATAGACATGGGTTGCTGGAGTAGCTCAGCGAGTCAGGCCGCATCTCCGGAGAAAACGGATGGATAAAGTTTCGTGTCGGACTCTTCTTCAGACTGGAGAAGGGTTCTGACCTGAAATGTCACCCATCCATTTTCTCCAGAGATGCTGTCTGACCCGCTGAGTTACTCCAGCACTTTGTGTCTGTCTTTGGTATAAACCAGCATCTACAGTTCTTTGTTTCTATTGTGAAACGGGATTACTTTAAAAACCTTTAAGTGCACTGACATATGTTGGTATTGAAACATTTGGCATAATCAGTTCACCACAGTATTTGCCCTCTGTGAAAAGCAGCTTCTGTCCCTCATCGTTACTTCAATGCATCCAATCAAATTTGGTGTTTCAGCTATAACTGCTAACAATGAAAGTGATTCTTATTTACTTCCAGTAAATGTCAACGCGCATAACTTTCTTGCAATGAACCTTATCTTTTTAACTTTTAATCTGGACTGCTCAATTTCAAGAAAATCCTGTTTTACACTTTAACAATAAACACTTCAATCATATCATTTGAATATTCTCATGAAACAAGTTTCAAATACCTTATAGGAAATCTTACATTTCATGTCTAGTAGCAACTTGATGAATCTGTATTATTTTTAAAGCCTTCCTATTGTGTTAAGTGTAATTACTCTAGTTTAGTCATATTACTGATTTAGATTGCATTGTTGTTCATCTGGTTAATGGTTAGTAAGTTTATGGATGACACCAAAATTTGGTGGGCGTAATGGATAATGACAAAAGTTATTTCAGATTGCAATCTTGATGAAGTGGGCCAGGGAACAGCAGGTGCAAGTAAACATTGACAAATGTGAGCTAGTTAAACCCTGGTAGACTGCATTGTAAATAGTAGGACCCGGGAAAGTGTTGTAGAACAGCAAGACCAGTAGATTTAGGGTACATAGTTCCATGAAATGGTGGCGAACAGGGTGTTTGCCATGTTGGTCTTCATAGATTGGGCCTTTTCAGTGTGTTATGTTGCAACTGCCCAAGTTGTTGGTGAGACCGCAATTGGAGTATTGTGCACAGTATTAAGGGCCTGTCCCACCAGCATGCAACTCTATGCGATTAGCGCGACCTAACGTGGTCGCTTGAGCCGTCTGGCGTCGCGGGGCCGGTCCCACTTTGATCGCCGGAGCCGTGCGGAGTTCGTCCCGAGTTCGTCCCGACACCGCACGGGGCTCCGAAAAACCGACTGTCCAAAAATTCCGCGCGGCAACGGCTTGTCGGCTCGCAGTCGCCTCGACATTTACACACCGCCCCGACATCGCGCCTCCGTGAACCTATTTGTAAGTGCCTCCGTGACCCTCTATGTGTGTGGC
This sequence comes from Raja brachyura, assembly GCA_963514005.1. The sequence continues at coordinate 10,500,272 of OY740810.1, forward strand.
TCCATGGCCCTGTGTGTGCCTCGGTGCCCCTCTCTGTGTGCCCCTCTCTGTCCTGGCGAACTTACCTTGGACTTCGCTCCAAGTTCGCCTCGCTTTGCGCCGCGTTGCGCCACTTACCCGACCTCCGCGCGGCCCCTACTGCCGGTTTGGTTGCGCTTGCCACATGCAGGTGCATGCTGGTGGGAACGGCCCTGTACAGGGGATCACCCGACCTCCGCGCGGCCCCCGCTTCTAGTTTGATCGCGTTCATCGCATAGAGTTGCATGCTGGTGGGACAGGCCCTTTAGTTGTCCGCCTAGAGGACGAATATTGTTAAGCTGGAAAGGGTGCTGGAAAGATTCGCGAGAATGACACTGGGAATGGAGGACTTGAGTTACAAGATGAGGCTGGGATATGTTTTCCCTGGTGCATGAGGTTGAGGGGGTCACCTTTTCAGAGGTTTATAAAATCATGAGGGGGAGGGGGAAAGATGTCAGATTGTCACGATACAATTACAAAGTTTAAAAGACGTTTTGGATGGGTACATGAGCAGTAAAGATATGGGCCAAATGCAGGCTGATGGGACCAGTTTGTTTAGATATCTTGGTCCACATGGGCAAGTGAACCTCAGCGCTTGTTTCTGTGCTGTATAGTTTTATGATTCTGAGCAATTTAGTTGATTGTTACCAGTTTGTATTTTCTATGCCTTGTACAGCAATTCTAGTTTAATATAAAAATCACATTTTTCTTTACCATTGACCTGAAGTGTCATCCTTAATAGTCTAGGAACCTTGCCTCTTCCACACTTCCACATCAGGCTGAAAATGGGTTCTGACCTGAAACATCACCTATCCATGTTCTCCTGAGATGCTGCCTGACCTGCTGAGTTACACCAGCACTTTGTGTCTTTTTCCCCTCTTATTTTCAATATCGATTGCAATGCTTTTTAACATTGGACCACATTCAAAGGGATGTTTGAAATTGAAGGACTTTGACTGGATATGGAAAAGGCTATATCCATGCATAAGTAGAGTCAATATTGTACAATCGACACCCAAGTTCTGTAGGGACCTTTTGGGAGGGGGGGGGGGGGGGGGGGGGAGGGAAGTTGGCCAATATTGGAAGAGTTGCTGCAATATTTGCACTTTTGACTACCTTGGCATCAAGAGCAGCCAGGAGAAAACTGAATGGGGATAACTTTGTTATCCTAAACATTGGGAAAGTTGTGTGGGTGTAGATCTATAGTCACATCGGGGAAATGCATTAGGAATAACTTGGTTCAGAGTCTCGCCATCGCGTGAATTAGCAAGGTAACAATTCACCTCTTTCCTGATTTCTCAGCCATTAAGGTGTAGGAAGGAAGTGCAGATGCTGGTTTACACCAACGATAGACACATAATGTTGGAGTAACTCAGCGGGACAGGCAGCATCTCTGGAGAGAAGGAATGGGCGACGTTTCGATTTGAGACCCTTCATCAGTAGACCAAAGGACCCGTTTCCAAGCTGTTGGGTTTTATGTTCTGTGAATGGCTGACGGATGTGCCGATTTCTACCCATTGTGAAATACTCTGCTTCCATTTTATTCAAACATCAAATAACATTTTCAGTTTTGTTCCTAGAAGTGGGGATTAATATAGCGAAGTTGCCCAAACATGAGCAGATGCCTCTTTCCTCTTTGAATGTAACTTATTGTCAGGAAGTGCACTGATCAGTTGACCTTTTAGCTAAGTTTGATCCTGTTCTGAAGAAGGGTCCCAAGTTGTCTGTCCATTCCTCCTGCAGACGCTGCCTGACCTGTTAAGTTTCTCTAGCACTTAAGGAAATGGAAGCTTTTGTTTTTGTGTGTTTCCAGTAAAATGAAAGAAAGAGAATTACTGCAGTAAACTCCTAGATTCATGTGATTTGGAAACAAATTTACCAGGCTTGTGAAATAGTATATCATTGGAGAGCAATGCATTTCATTATATATCAGAAATCCTGAGCAATTAGTCACACTATTGATGAAGGCTTGATTTGACAAGCCTCTGCGATGACACTGCTGGGTTGGGTACAATTGCATCAGTTAGGGCTCATTTTAACTAGATTCCCAGCACTTCACAATGTACAGGAGACAAACTATCCCAATAATACCAGGGACAAACTTGGCTTTGGTGTTGCCTGATCAGACTACCTAGTTCTTGGTATTTAATCAGCAAAGAGAAAGGTGTGTGTTGCTGACTCAGCAACTTCAGTTTCTTCATCCCCACATTTTGGAAATGAAACTGAAAATGCTATTTAATAGTTAAGTGCTTTTAAACTATGCACCACACTGTGATTATCCTATGACCGGATCAAGAGTTATGCTTTATTGCAATTCATTGAACACACCTAGAATGTTGTTTGCGTCAGATTGTTGGTTATGCTGGTTTGCTAGTAATTCAAAAACTTGTACTAATTAACCCAACTTTAGTTTAGAGATACAGTGCAGAAGCAGGCCTTTCGGCCCGCCGAGTTTGCGCCGACCAGCAATCCCTGCACACTGACACTAACCTACACACACTAGGGACAATTTATAATTTCACCATGCAGGTCAAGGGAAGAATGTACAAACTCCGTACAGACAGCACCTGTGGTCAGGATCGAACCCGGCTCTCGGGCGCTGTAAAGCAGCAACTCTACCACTGCGCCACCATGCCGGTTTGTGTTCAAATTTAGCCATTGTAGCTGCAGGATTGTACATTTGGTTAAGTACTGTTTAAAAAAAAAATTGTATAATAGCATTTTAACATTTTATTTTCAGGAGTGCCTAGATCCTGGTTGTTTTACCTGCTCTGGAAATTTAACCCAGGCAGTGATAGTGATTTCATTCCGCCTATACGCCTCTACTTGAAGCATTGTCAGGAAACGTGAAGCATGAGCAACCTGCATTGGGTATATAGAGCAGCACAGGAACAGGCCTGGAAAAGGGTCCCAACCCAAAACGTCACCTATCCTTTTTCTCCAAAGATGCTGCCGATCTGCTGTGTTACTCTGGCTCTTTGCATCTATCTTGGGTATAAACCAACATTCACTGTTCTTTGTTTCTACAGGAACGGGCCCTTCAGCCCACATAGTCTGTGCCAAACATGATGCTAAGCTGAACTATCCCCTCTGCGTGCATGTGATCCATTTCCTGCATATCCATGTTATTATTTAAAAAGGCTCTTAAATACCTCGTATCTCCAGGTCTATCTGCCTCCACCACCTCCTCCTGATCCCAGGAATGAGTAGGTTAACCTCTGATGAGCGTTTGTCTGCACTGGGCCTGCACTTGCTGGAGTTTAGAAAAATGAGGGGGGACCTAACTTTTCCCCTCTCACCTTCAAGCTATGCTCTCTAGTATTTGACTCAATGGGCCCTTTTGCCCACTGAGTCAATGCTGACCATTGATCAGTCTGAAGAATAGTCTCGACCCCAAAACATCACCCCTTCCTTCTTTCCAGAGATGCTGCCTGTCCTGTTGAGTTACTCCAGAATTTTGTGCCTATCTTCTGACCATTGATCATCCATTCACACTGGTTCTGTTGTCCCACGTTCTCACCCACTCCCTACACAATAGGGGCAATTTCCAAAAAAAACATTATGCTACAAACTTGCACGTCTTTGGGATATGCGAGGAAATGGAAGCACCCGGAGCAAAAACGTGCCTCGCAGGGAGAATGTGCAAACTCCACATTGACATCCCCCAAAGTCGCAGTGAGGCAGCAGCTCTACCAGCTGTGCCACACTGCTTGGTAACAGTCTGTTTTCTGAAATTGAGATAAAGACGTGTGTCTTTAGATTGATGTCATGTCACAGAAATAAAAAGAGAATCTACGGAAATGTTTTCCTGCTTGCCAGTAAACTTATAAAATGAGTCGAGAATGTGCCTCTATGGAAATGTGTTGCATTTGCCGGTTAAAGGACTATGTGCATGTGCCCTACCTTTCCCTCTGGGGAATTTGTTGAATTATTGCACCTAATGTGTGCATGATGGAAACATGACACTGCAAATTTCTGCTTGCAGTTTTTTCTTTGTTTGTGTCTACAGGTACTAAGGTTATGCTTCATTTAATATCAAGGCACAGGATTGGAAAATAATAAATATTGTAGATGTGAATTAATGGAATTTGAAGCATTTGCTCTCACTCTTATTGGGGAAAATTGCAAGAATGATCCCAGGAATGAGTAGGTTAACCTCTGATGAGCGTTTGTCAGCACTGGACCTGCATTTGCTGGAGTTTAGAAGAATGATGGGGGACCTAATTGAAACATACAGAATAGGGAAAGGCTTGATAGAGTGGATATAGAGAGGATGTTTCCACTCGTGGGCAAGTCTAGGACTAGAAGTCATAGCCTCAGAATTAAAGGGCATTATTTTAGGAAGGAGATGAGGAGAAATTTATTTAGTCGGAGGGTGGTGAATCTATGGATCTATTTTGCTACAGAAGGCTGTGGAGGCTGTCGGTAGATATTTTTAAGGCATAGATAGATTATTGATTAGTGCAGGTGTCAGAGGTTATGGGAGAAGGCATGAGAATGGGGTTAGGAGGGAGAGATAGATCAGCCATGATTGAATGGCAGAGTAGACTTGGTGGGCTAATTCTACTCCTATTCCTTAGGAACATTGTTTTTTTACATTTTAAAACTTGGGCCTCTTGCCATACCAAATGCTAGTAAGTTATAAAAGAACTGTATTTTTAATTTGCCCTTTGCCCCCCCCCCCCCCCCCCCCCCAATTCTTTCCTTACTCGCCCACTTGGATTATGTGGAATTTATTAATGATCCTCATCCAAAACACAGAAAATATGGGGCCTCAACTAAATTCCAATGGTTAAAAAAATCATAAAACCTGTACATGGTGGATATGTAAAATGGGAGAAATAAAGCAAAAATGTTGGAGATGCTCAGCAGGTCGGGCAGCTTCTGTGGAGAGAAAACCAAATGTACCATTTTGGGTGAAAGAACCCTAATCAGAATTGGGAACCTAGTGTGAAGGATGTGAATGAGAAAGTGGGATATCAGAACTATTGTGAACGGGTGGTTGATGTTTTCCGTCTGAAGGCGAGTGTTTGTGTTCCGCTTGGTTTGTAGTCTGCAACTGGTGAGAGTTGTGTCTTCACTTGCCAATTCTCCATTTTTAATTTGACTGGTTCCATAGATTTTGATTCTTTTTGATCCATCTCTGGCTGACTTTTGAAGGATTTTTGGTATTTGTGATTTTGGTCATAGAAGTTTTTTTTTTGCATTAGAATTAAAGACGTTTGGAAAGATATGGTCAGGAAGGATTTAGAAGCACATGGGCCAAATGCAGGGAAATGGGGGCTGTCCAGAATGCAAACTTGGTCAGTATAGATAAGTTTGATTAAAAGATTCAGCATGAAAATGGTCCCTTCTGCCCAGTGAGTCCATGCTGACCTTCAATCACTGTTCACACTAGTTCTATGTTATCCACTTACGCAGCCACTCTCGACACACTAGGGGCAATTTAGAGGCCCATTAA